>CM039727.1:7543828-7705563 GCA_022539455.1 Dendrobium nobile
AGAAAATAAATGAATCAGACGAGACCGAAAGAAAAAAAAAAAAAAAGGAAGGCTGCACAGCAAAAAGGGACCTAATTATCTCCAAAGCAATATGCCAGTTTGTTTTTGGATAGATAGTTGGTTGTTCTCGAACTACAAATTGTTCGTTAAATACGTTTTCAACATTTGCTTGCTGGAAAATACTCTTTGCTCCATTTGCTTGGCACATTGTCTATGTTTTCCCTTTTTTTGGGTCTGATTCATTGGTTGCTTATCTTTTGAGAGCTTACTGGTTTTTCTCAAGCTATCATGGTTTGCTAACAGGGTTCAATTCTAGGTTAGAGGTGAATTTTGCCAAGAGATCGTACTCTACCCAGCTGATTGAGAGAGGCAGTAGCCAAAGCATGGAGAAATTGCCAAATAATGAACACGCGGATATTTGAAGGCCCTCTTTTTTTCCTTAACAATCCTCAGGCAAGTTGTTTTTAGCTCTTCCTTTCTGCTCATCTGCTTCATAAGATCCTTTGTTCCGATCTAATTGAAGCCCTTTGTCCTCTTAAGGTTGATGGAGGATGTGATATATCGATTATTATCAGTTGGTCTCAGAAATTAATGTACAAAGATGGCCATTTCTCAATTAGCATACCTTTCAATTTTCCAGAGTTTGTAACTCCGTTTGCAAAAATAGTTGCAAAACGAGAAAAGATACAGCTTAATGTGAATATCTGTAATGAAAATGAAGTTATGATCAAGAAAGCAAGCCATGCTTTAAAGGTGAATGCTTCTGAAACAGTGTTTGAGTTCCATTTTTAGACAAGTATTCTTGCCCATTTATATTATGCTTGCATTTGAATTACATGTTGCTTATGTCTTATCATTATCTCCAGGAAAAGGGTCGGCAAGTAGGGAAGTTATCATTCCTGTATGAAGCAGACGTTGAAAACTGGTCAACTAAAGATTTTGACTTCTCATATAGTGTATGACTCTAGTCTTCTTTTGCATCAATTTATTAGATCCACCAAGAGTCTATGACAGGCTCTTTACAAGTGTAGGCTCAAACATTAAATTAGAATTTCCATGCATATAAGTGTAGCAGCACCAGCTAAACTTTTATATGCTGTTGAAGTTTTGTCATCACAGTGACTCCTTGTCAGAAAATTAAATTCTTCAGTATGTACACATCAAAATTTTCGATCGTGGTTAAACTATCTAAAATGCAAATATACAAAGAAAATCAATTTTTATCAACAACGATCAGATAACAGATAACATCAAAGTAGTAATCACACAAAAGGGCATCTTCAAGTAGTTTGATCTAAGATAGAGAAAGAGAAGAGAGGCCCATTAGGATCCCCTAGCTAAGATTAAATGCAATGACGTCAAAGCTCAACTACTTATAGAGAATTCAGGTGGGTGGAGTCTTACCAGGGAGCTTGATTGATGCATTCAATCATTTGTTCACCAATTGTTGATGATCTAGAAAAAGGTTCACGCAGCTAATCACATGTAGTTGGATAACGGCTTGTTTTTTGTTGCTGTCGTATTTGATTTTTAATTTTTTTGGAAGCAAATTTTATTCCCTTTTCATGATGATTATATTGTAATAAGCTCTGAATTTGTCTAGACATTTAGTTGTTAGAATATTTTCTATGAAATCCACTTATTCTTCATAAAAATTAAATGATGACGAGTTCAATGAAAAATATGTGTAACTCTTGTTTGATTTCCTTGTTTATTGCTTTGAGGATTTGATTACTTAATGTTTCGAGGAACAACATCAACATCTTAAGGATTCACTATGCATTTTTTTCCTTTTATTTTATCTCTCTTTTTTTGTAGATCCCTATTTTGCTATAATTCCTTTATTGCCTTATGGCACTTGGAGTAAATTTAATTTTTTTTTTCTAATTTTTATCATAAAAACGAACCATTTTTAATGTAATTTTGATGAGAATGCCTAAACTATCATTCAAGGAAGAATTTCTTTTTCTTTTCCTGGTTTCCAGTACATTTTGTACCCCCAAAGCATACTGCATTTGAATTTCTTATTCAGCATTTTTTATTTAAAGAAGTATCTAAAATATTTTCAGGTCATCTCAAGAGACTTTTATGGAGGTATACTCTTAAAAACACCATCATTCCATGACTATGATCAGACAAATATGTTCTGCTTTACCTATATCCAGGAAATCATCAAAAAAGAAAGGTATCTCCCACTCCGCTCTTCTAGTCTTATCTACTTGTAAATCTAATTTTAAATTTCATATAATCATGGGCTATTACCCCACGGATATTAGAGGATATTTAATTATAACTCACTAGTTTCACAAATTAAACAGCATCATTCTGATCATTATCGATCACTAAATTTTCTTCTTGTCAACCTTGATTCTTTCCATCTTAAACAATATGGGAGAACTTTAAGAATTCTTATTTTGATATTTAACCGTTCTGTTTCACAATCATCATTAGCCATATCCCAAATATTTGAGGTTGATTTTATGAATTCTCATTTTTTATTCGTTTTTCTAAGTTATGTTTAAGGTGCTCACTTTAAAACTTCGAAACCTTCTTATGGCGGCATGCTTTTTGAACAATTTTTGTAAGCTTGTAATATATTTTTCTGACTGCTTTATATTTCCAAGTATTTCATTTTTTACTATCAAATGATTAGAGGAATCTAACTCGGTGGCATCTTATTTTTATGGATCAATAGGGAATATTTATTTTATTTTTTTGTTTAATACTGCATGTTCTTGCCAGTAACCAGCACGCACCTAAATTTTTTTTCCCGTGCACTTAATATTACAATTATGTTAATTAAGTTATTCAAATAATATCTTAGTTTCAAATATGACCTTTTGTAATTAGCAACTTGTTGCTTAATATCTGAAGTCTCACTCGGTTTCTGCAAAAGGTCTTCAGAAAGGAAGTAGTTTTCCTTGTCGATATAAGTGGAAGCATGGAAGGGAAGGTTCTTGAACATGTTAGGAATGCACTGTTTTTAGCCCTCTCAGAGCTTGTTTCAGCAGATTATTTTAACATAATAGCTTTCAATGAAAGAACTTTCACTCTTTCATCATATATGGAACCAGCAAATGATGACAAATTAGAAGATGCTAAACATTGGATAAGCAAAAATTTTGTAGCACATGGCGGGACAAATATGATGCAGCCACTTAATGAGGTATGTTCCTTTCTGTTCCATACTTAATTACCATCTGGGTGTTGTGGTTTTAGCTATGATTAGTAATAGTTTATTTGCGTCTACTACAAAGCGTTTGTCATGTTTGACAGAAAAAAAATATGTGCATCTGTTTTCTTTTGATTTTTTTTTTGATAAATTCTGCTAAATCCAGCATATATAATATGGTACATCCTAACATCCATTATAATAATCTTGTTTGTTTCCAGGCTCTGGCTTTATTATCTAATGCAAGGGAGGGCTCAGTCCCGTATGTTTTTCTTGTCACTGATGGTGCTGTCGAGAACGAACGTGCAATATGCCATGCTGTTAAAACTTGTATAGAAAATAGAGGACCAATAACGCCAAGAATATGCACATTTGGCATTGGTAACGATTTTTAATCCCCACATTTGTTGTTTTTGTATGCTTTACCACCCCTTCCCACAAGCAATGTTGGCAACATCATGAGATACTTAGCTGTACTTTTAAATTTGCAATTCTCCTGCAACCAGCTCCAGAATAATATGTTCCTGTAATACTTTCTGTAAATTTGTAAGCTCACTATATGGTTATTCGAATAAATCAAAATTTGGCAGAACCTGTATTTTTTATTTGTCAGAAAAAATTGAATAGTGCGCAGTGGATACAAAAGTTTAAAGAGTTAGGGTAACGCTCACTGTTGTCTAGGGGTCTACTACAAATTTCCTCGTTCCAAAATGTGATCCTTCATAATTTAATGGCATTAGTTCTCGCCATCTTATGTCCAATTGATTTTCCATTGTTTGCGTGATTTTTCGCCATCCTTAGGTTATCATCTTCTCTTACAATCATAGAACTGGATCTCTAAACTAGCAGGTTGGTATACCATCCAAGATTAACATGGAACCTCTTAGCCAAGACTTGTGAAAATCACCCAAAATAAACATGAAGCCTCCTGCACAAGCCTGGGTTGGTCACTTTTCTGTTTCTCACCGTCCTACATGAAGTGAAACCAAACCTTCAATGCACATTTCGAGGACCCAATCTTTGTTGGAACCCAACTATCTCCCAAAAAAAGTCTATATATGTATTATGGGTTAAATTTTTAGAAGACAAATTAGATTTTTAGATTAGATGCTACTACGATATTTCATGCTCTAATGTGAATTTCAAGATGTAGCGTTGAGGTTTACCAGAGGAGAAAGCTCTTATGGTTAATTAATCTTCTCTATCACTGTATCACATGAGAACATCTTCAATTAAGGCTAGTTAATAGGCTCTATGATGCTATGCTTAATAGCAATAATTTGATTTGGGGAGAATAATATGTTTTTGTTATCATGGAGTAGACAGTAGGGGAATGTGATGAACAAGCTGAACCGGTCCAGCCAATCAACCCGACCTCGACAAGGAGGGCTGGTCTAGCTAGCGGGCGGAAGAGCCCTGTGGGCCCCATTAGTGTGGGTAGTAGGCAAGGAGAGAGGGGGCTCAAAGGGGATTAATTCTAATTTTAATTAATTACCATAGAAACCCAAAATTTTGAGAGAATTATGAAGGTTTATTTAGAGAAAGATGATTGATTTTAATTCAAATTTGGGAGGGAATTAGGAAGGTTTATTTAGGAAAAGAGGGATGATTTGAATTCGGATTTGGGAGGGAATTATGAAGGTTTATTTAGGGAAAGATGACTGATTTGAATTCAGATTTTGAAGAGAATTAGGAAGGTTTATTTAGGATTAATTAAATTATTTTATTTTCATTATGGAATTTTTGTGTTTTGCAGTAGTTTTCTTTTGAATTGTTCCTAGCGGCACTTAAGTTTTGTGGAGAGTCGATTTACCTCTTGAATAATAAATCGACTTGTGTCTTGATTTATTGTGCCAATATCAATAAAATAATACTGTTTCTGCAACATTATAAATTAGCCCATAATAATATTCTTTCTTGCTGATTTCTACAGCATTTTCTCTTCGTTATTACTATTTTTTGCGTATAAATTCATATTAGGCTTTCAAGGTCTAGTATTCAGAACTGACACTCGTTGAAGTTAACCGAAGGATTTAATTTTATACGTTCATATTAAGCCTTATTGGTCTCTTACAAAGAAAATTCACACATTAAAATAAATACCCCTGATTCTGATATCTATACAATAACTCCAAAAATTAGGGTTGAATTCGATCCTCTATTTGCTTGAAATGACAATATGCAACTAATGAAATGACAATACCCATAAATTAGCCCCGATGATAGTCGCGTTGAAAGATAATCTCAACCAGAGGGGATCATGCCTTTTAAATGTCTAAAAAACTCATGAAAATACAAACATTTAAAGTGATTTCAAAATCACCCTAATGATGGTCGTGTTGAATGTAAATCTCAAACGGATGGGTCAATACAAATTTAAAAAAAATGCACCCAATTCTCAAAGTTAATTATTCGGGGTTTAAGTTTAAATAAAATTTTTAAATCTATCACTCTTCAAAAATTCAAAATATCTAATCGAAATAAATCTCCTAAATACTTAAAGTAAAATTTCATCCACATTTTGCAACAGTTTGTCGAGGTAGGCAAATTTAAAAATCACTTCAGCTCATAAAGAGTGAATGTCTAGTTGAGAATATCACTAAAATTCATTCTCAAACTATTTCCTACTAGTAAGGATATGGCACGTGTTTTCTAACCAGTTGTTTTGCCACCAAATGATACCATTGATAAATGATTATGATTGAGGCCTTTTGATCTAGTGGTTTTCTTGTCAAATGGCATCACTAAATTGTGGTTATGGCCAGAGCCCTTATGTTCCCAACGACTCTAAATTTTTGAGTAATGAATCAATATGGTAGAATCGATAGGGCATATAGCCCTTTGTTAGCTAGTATGGATCTCCCCTTAAGCAAACATTCACCCAAAGTTTATAAGATACTCTTGTACAAAGTTACTCATTATTGTCAACTAGTATCCTTTGGTCATGTTGGGCCAACTACCTCCTCTGATTAAGTAGACTAGAGAACATGATGACCCGGGATAATGGAACTATGAGATTTTGATCGGGTTCATCATTTCCCTCACCATTCGCTTTAAGTGTGTGGTGCTAAATTTTCGATTTTTAATATCTAATTCTGCTGCTACTATACGCTGGACACTACATATATGTTCAATGGATAGCCTTAATCAAAAGTTATCTCTCATTATCGGAAGGGGTAATTAATTATATGGACTTGCACTAGCTTATAGGAAACCAGAACTCGGGTCATAAAGTCCTAGCAAAATGAGGACAAAATCTATGGGTAGTGTTTTATCTAAAAATCCAATATGCTTTATGAAAATTTACCTCGGAACCTAAACTCGTTAAAACTCTCCTCGCTGCCCGACAGAAAAAGAAAGGGGTCGCGGAGTGCCCGGGACGCGAATTTTTGGAGCCCACAAATGGTATAACTTACAAAGAAATTTGGATGGTGAAGATTAGAGAGTTGATTTGGGGGAGAGGGAAACATGGAGGGATCACCGATCACAACACCCACTATATTGAAGGAGAAAGAAGCAATTAGTGCGGTGGCGATCCTAGGGTGAGAAAGTTGAAGATATCAGTTTTTGAGGGAGAAGATGCTAATGTGTGGATGTATAGCATGCAACGATATTTTGCAGTAAATAGGTTGACATAAGATGAAAAACTCACCGCAGCCGCTCTGTCTTGAGGGGAATCTCTATCTTGATACCAGTGGAGAGACTTGTGAGATCCAATTTAATCATGGAGGTAGTTCAAAGACTGTCTATTAGAACGTTTCCGAACTAGTTAGGAATGAGACTTCTATAAACAATTCTTAGCTTTGGTGTAGGAGAGGATGATGATAGAGTACCAAGAGAAGTTTGAGTACTTCTCAAGCTGATTGAGAAGGTAGCTAGAGATTGTGTTAGAGATAAACTTTATGAAGGGGCTCAAGCTTGATATTCGAGCAACTGTTCGAGTATTGAGACCACGTGCCTTAGGAGAGGCTATGAAGTTAGCCTGATTTGTGGAGGATAAGAACTCCTTGGATATGAATAGGCAAATAGCTATAGAAGTATTTCAGGAGTCTCCTGCCGCACAACCACTATATTTTTGGCACCAAAGGTGCAAGCCGTGCCTATTCAGATGGAAGCCTAGAGGGATACATGTTAGGGAGTACGACTAGGGGTGAACTTCAAAAGGTTGACTGAGTCAGAAATTCAGGAGAAGAGGGCCAAGGGTTTATGTTTTACGTGTGATGAGAAGTTAGCTCCAGGCCACTATTGGAAGGACCATTCATTACAGACCCTAATATTCTGTGATGAGGTGAAAGATGCTACAAAGGAGGAAGTAGAGGAGGAAGATGACCACCTATACTTAGATGTTATAGAGGTATCCCTTAACTAAGTGGTCGGATTCACACCGAACTACACCATAAAGGATAAGGGGAAGACCGAACTACACCATAAAGGTTAAGGGGAAGATCAGGCATCAGAAGGTGGATAGTGGAGCTAGGGGTGTAAGTGAGCCGAGCCTGCTCGAGCTCAGCTCATTAATGGGCTCGCGAGCTCCAATGGAAGATAAGATTAGAGAGTCTCCTTAGATGGTTTGGTCACATAAAATGGTGGCTTTCCAATGACCCAGTTAGGAAAGTAGAGGTATTAGAGTTGATTTATGTTAAGAAAGGTAGAGGTAGAACTAAAAAGACTTGGTTAGAAAATATTAGAAATGATGTTTCTTTGTTAGATTTAAACGAGAATTTTATTTTTAACAGGACACAATGGAGAAAAAGAATTCTTGTAGCCGACCCCACGTAGTGGGACGAAGGCTTGATGTTGTTGTTTTGTGAATTGAAATTCAATTGAGTTTAGAGTTTCAAATATAATTACCTGACCTAGCAAGAAGTAACCAATGAAGGAACTGCTATACCAGAAAACTAACAGTGAAGTGAACTAGATCTACATAGGCATTAGATAACACAACCTTTTCTTTATAGGGATCATCATCATAATCATGTATACACTAACTAAATTATATCTACGAAAAAAAAAAACGTTTTAAGTAACGTTAAAACTATTAACTAAATTATATCTCTCAATGCTGACATTCTGCATTTTTTATGAATATAAACTGTAATATTTTCATCTCTTATGTTGCCCAGAATATAAACTAGTTTAAATCTCTCTTTTGGTAGGACGCAACACTACCAACTTCTCCCAATCAGTATACTACTGTCAGCATAAATAGCGGTTCAATTTGTCAAGCTGAACCGGCCTTGTGTTGGGTTAGCGCCCAAGTCATGGAACTACTGTAGTAGGTCTGATGGAACTGAAATCACATCTTGTTGATTGCTATAATTTCATGATTACAAACCCAACCCCCTTTGGTACCTTAAGTTACATTGTCAATTGAGGCTAATGCTTGTAATCTTCCTGTGCACTTAATGAGCTCTGTGCTTAATGCATATTTCTCTAGAGTTTTTCTTTCTTTTTTTAATAATTTCATGATTTGCATTTTTTAATATTGATGAAAATTATCATGTAGCCTTGGGATATTGTATTCTAGTTCTCTAGACCATTTTTTTTACTAAATCCATATTTTCTTTGTTCTTTTTTGTTTGTTTCTATGTTTTTTTTCCCCATCTGATTCATCCTTTTTTTAGCCTGATTTTACTGTGCTTGAGTGATCCCTTCGGTTTTTTTACATTAAAGTTTTTTATTGCATGTCCTACACTCCTACCCTCTATTTTTCCATTCTGTCCTACTTGTTTTTTCCATGCGGCTACTTCTAATATGTTGTATGTGGGAAAGCTTCCAGGTACATATTGCAACCACTATTTCTTGCAAATGTTGTCATCCATTGGTAGGGGACATTATGGAGCTACATATGATCAAGGTATGCTAGAATTTGAATATTGATCCTAAAGTATTCTTTTACATTTCCTTACAATTATTAAAACAAAATAGATGGGCATACAATTGGTCGTCCTGGTGACCCTATATCTAACTCTGGTTATGCAAGGTCAAGTAGACTAAACTGGAAAAAGCAGTGTTTTCTCAGTGTAAATAGGTCATACAAATGAATTTTAAAATATGGATTAATCAATAGTTTACATATGTGAACTTATGGGATTTGCTGGCATAGTAATTGAACAAATAAACCCAACTTCACCTGACGTATACTAATAATTGGAATATATTCATTGACAAGTACTCTAATTTCGTTCACATATTTTGATTGATTAAGCTTTTGACTGATTTGGCTGTTGATTGAGTCCCTATCCTTTATGTTGTTTGAGTGTTTTTTTTTTTGCATAGTGTTTGAAACCTAAATGCAAACATTTTTTGAACGTGGGCGATTTATTGTGTATGATGGAACATCAAATGAAGGCAGAGATCAAGTCCTTGTATTTATAATGCCTTTATGCTTGCCAAGATCTTCTTTCTGTTCCAAGGTTTTTGAAAATTCTTGGGGGAAAGAAATTTTGATGTCTTGGTCAACTGGGAACCCTCTTTTATAATAGAGGAATCAGTACAATTTGCCAAAGTACAATGGAATAAACATACTCTATTAACTATATATATGGCTAGTTTTCTAAGCAATACTTCCTATATTAACACTCCCCCTAAAGCTAGAGCATATATATCATTTAGCACTAAGTTGTTGCATAGCTTAAAAATTGAAGTGGACCCAAAACCTTGATAAATATATTTGCTTATTGTTCTGAGTAGAAAACATGAAAATTAACAGTCTTCTTTGATTGAACCACATGCCAAAAAAAGTGATAATTAACCACTATTTGCTAGCTATTATGATCTAAAAACATGAAAATCAACAATCTTTTTTATAGCACTGCGTCCTGAACACAGTCTCAATTAACCTCAATGTGTTTTTTCTTTCATGGAATTCAAAATTACTGCCAATATAGATAACAAATTAACAATATTACTGCCAATATAAATTAACAATATTACTGCCAATATAGATAACAATACGATTGTCACAATTTATGTCATAGGTTGTGTTATATATAAATCAAATTGTCCTAGGAGGGCCTTAACCCATCATTTGACATGTAGAGTTGTGTCTTGGCTCTGTATTCTATCTTAATGCTTGATTTGGCCATCACTAGTAGTTTCTTACCTTTTTAGTGACCATATTACCTCCTGTAAATATGCAATATCCAAATGTAAATTTTCAATCACCAACTGATCCAATGTAGCTATAAAAAAAAAAGCTTCTAAATTAAGATTTTCAATTTTAGCGAATAATGGTCCTTTTACAAGTGAGTTTTTATATACTTGGGGATACACAAAATAGCTTCCCCATATTAATGTTTGAGTTTTTGCGTGTGTTGACACAAAACATTACTAGTAGGAGACATTTGATTTGATGATAGTAAGTTATATCAATTTATCACCTAAACTCCAATACTAAGAGGCATCCGAAATTTTTTTCTCATTATTGACAACATTTTTTGTGTCAATGTGAGTATTAATGGGTTTGCATTCTTAAGGATCAATTTCCCTAAGGTCAAAAGCATATTTTTTTTAGATAGAAACTCCTTGGATATGAAACAGTTCAATTTCTAGAAAGTAATTAAGACAACTTAGATTTTTCAGTTAGAAAATACTTTTTTAGATATTATTTTAGTTTAATAATCTCTTTTTGACCACTTCTTGTTGGGAGAACATTATCTATATAGATGGCCCTTATAACATAGTTAAATGATGTGTTTGATAGATGGAGTTATCTGTTGTGCTAATGTGAAGATGATGCAATCAAGCTATCCCTTGGCTGCTATCTAGATGCTTCAGTTTCCCCCCCTTGGTGTTTCGATTTTCCCCTCCTTGGCAGCTGTGTTGTTGCTTCGGTCCCTTCCCCACCCCCCAACAACCACCCCCCCTCCTCCCCTCTTATGCTATGTGGATGCTTCGTTTTCCCCCTTAGCGGCTGTCCCTTTGGTCCCTGTTTGCTTCAATTTTCTAGGTGTTCCTATTAGTTGTTTCGGAGGTGCATTAACTACATTTATTATTATTATTTTCTTTCTTTCCCCTATAAATGGGGTTGTTTTGTGACAATTTTAGGTAGGATATGTGATGATTTTTGGAATATAAGCATGTGGGTTTGTTCTAGCTTGCGAGCTAGCCTCTTTTCCCTTTCACCTCAACTATTTCGTCTTGGTCTTCTACCTCTTCTTCTCTATCTACGATTTCCACCTCATATGTATTTTTCTTCTCTCAATATATAAGTTGTAAGTTATTGTGTTATAGTATTATGATATTATATGTGTTTGTCAATGTTTATGGTAAGGAAGACTTTTAGTTTGCAATCCTAATAAAATTTTTTGGTTACATCAATTTGGTATCAGAGCTTTAGGTTATAGGTCATGTCTTCCTTTCTTTCAAAAAAAAAAAGGGAAGCTAAACACTCAACAGGCCGAAGTTCCACCCTTAGATGCAAAGGAGTCTGCATATGGTGAAAGTCAGCTTTCTATGCAGACGATCTCATCAGGAGATGAGTATTCTCCACTTGGGGAGAATTGATGCAATCAAGCTGTCCCTTGGCTGTTATCTAGATGCTTTAATTTTCCCCCCTTGGTGCTTCAGTTTCCCCCTCCTTGGCAGCTTTGTTGTTGCTTCAGTCCCCCCCTCTCTCATGCTATGTGGATACTTCGTTTTTTCCCCTTAGCGGCTGTCTCTTTGGTCCATGTTTGCTGCAGTTTTCTAGGTGTTCCTATTGGCTGTTTGGGAGGTGCATTAACTATGTATTAAAATTTTTTTTCCGTGCTATAAATGGGGTTGTTTTATGGCAATTTTAGGTAGGATGTGTGATGATTTTTGGAATATAAACCTACGGGTTTGTTCTAGCTTGCGAGCTAGTCTCCTTTCCCTTTTCCCCTCTACTATTTCGTCTCGTCTTCTACCTCTTCTTCTCTATCCATTGTTCCCGCCTCATCTGTATCTTTCTACTCTTAATATATAAGTTGTAAGTTGTTTTGTTCTAGTATTATGATATTATATATGTGTTTGTCTATGTTTATGATAAAGAAGACTTTTAGTTTGCAATCCTAATGAAATTTTTTGGTTGCACCAATTTGGTTTCACAACTTTAGGTTATAGGTCATGTCTTCCTTTCTTTCCAAAAAAAAAAAAAAAAAAGAAAAGCTAAACACTCAACAGGCCCGAAGTTCCACCTCAAGATGCAAAGGAGTTTGCAGATGGTGAAAGTCAGCCTTCTATGTAGACAAACTCATCAGGAGATGAGGATTCTCCACTTGTGGATAATTGATGCAATCAAGTTGTCCCTTGGTTGCTATCTGGATGCTTTGGTTTTTCCCCTTGGTGTTTCGGTTTCCCCCTCCTTGGCAGCTGTGTTGTTGTTTCGGTGCCCCCCCCTTCCTTTATGTTGTGGATGCTTCATTTTCTCCCTTTGCGGCTGTCCTTTTGGTCCCTGTTTGCTGCAGTTTTCTATGTGTTCCTATTGGTTGTTTGAGACGTGCATTAACTACATGTATTAATTATTATTTTTTTCTTTTTTTTCCGCTATAAATGGGGCTGTTTTGTGTCAATTTTAGGTAGGATATATGATGATTTTTGGAATATAAACCTGCGAGTTTGTTCTAGCTTGCGAGCTAGCCTCCTTTCCTTTTTCCCTCTACTATTTTGTCTCGGTCTTCGACATCTTCTTCTCTATCCATAGTTCCCACCCAATATGTTTCTTTCTTCTATATAAGTGATAAGTTGTTGTGTTCTAGTATTATGATATTATATATGTGTTTGTCTATGTTTATGATAAGGAAGACTTTTAGTTTGCAATTCTAATGAAATTTTTTGGTTGCACCAGAAGAGCAACTTGAATAAGAACTTTGCAAGGCTTATCAAACACAGCTTGAGACCTTTGCTTAAGCGATAAATAGGGTTTAGGGTTAGCAATTTTCCTACGTTTAATCTTCTCTTCATTATTTCAATCATCCAAACACAATATGCTAACTTTCACGACTTTCTTACTGAGATTCACCTTCTTCTACTTGTAACCATTGTTCCATCTACATTTAAAATTTGACTAGAGTTCATCTTTCCAATATTAATATCTGATGCTGCGTTCAAAATTTCATGGTTTTTCTTCTAGCTAATCATCAAGCATTATCTTTTATACATTGTAATCGGTCTCTGTTGTGATCTTAAGATGGCAATACAAGTAAACTGTTTCTTCTAAAAATCTTTCATAGTTTCAATAGGTTATTTTTTGACGTTTCACAAATTCAGTAAGAAAAGTTTCAAATCTTAAGAGCTAAGGTTAATATTTGTTAGAATAATAATGCAGATGTCCAGAAAGGTTCATTCAATAGCAAAAAAATTTGCCTTGATAATGATAGTTTTATTTTTTGAATTATATTTATCGTGCTGAGGGTACCACTCATTTAATGGCTTTGAAATGTGCTTTGTTACAAATCCATTAGCACATTTTTCACTCTGTTTTCAGTTATAAGACTTCTACATTGTCTAAGATAAACCCATATATTTCTTCAATCTAGGTTCTGTCGAATCTACAATGCAAAGATGGTTCAGAAGAGCTTTATTTCCCTTAGTTGCCAATATAAGTGTTCACACGTTTGATGACCTTGATGCTTTTGAGGTATGCTTATTTCCTCTATTCTATTTTTTTTATTAAAATCAGTTTATTGTGGCCTTTGCATGCTGAAATTCACGAGAATGCTTGGTACAGGGGTTTTGAGTTGGTGAAAAATATTAAAAAGTACTATTGAATCAATTATTGCACCATAATACTGCAGGATCCACTTGGTAACTATAGAGGCCTTGGGATAGCCGGTTCATCATATATATATATATATATATATATATATATATATATGTATACCAATGGAGCAGGGGTGGAACTTGTCTTAATATTCAGGAGGGAAACTTATAAGTAATTGTTGGTGTTGCCTCAAATTTGGCTTGACCCTTCACAACATGAACATTGGTCAATAGCGACAAAAAAAAAAAAAAAAAAAGACAGAGAAAAGTAACTAATAATGTGAAACAAACTAGGAATTGCGTTAGAAATTTATAAAGAAAACTTGACTTAAGCAAATTAACAATAAACTAATGTTTCACTGGATGAGATTTTAGGAATTTAAAATATTGATATTGATATGGCCTTGAATTACACAATAGAATAGCAAGAACTTATAATAATCTCAATCATAAACATAAGCTTAAATGTTGTAAACGTTAAATCCACCACGTAATAGTTAGGTAAGTCACCTTAAGTTTCCCTCACTCACGCTCGTTGAAGGGATTTAGCGGAAAGAAGATGCTATCAATCTTAGCGATGCCACCAAAAGTGATAGGACACCAAGGGTCTTGATCCACAGGAAGATAGACGAAGGAGGAGACGCGGGTGGATGTCCGATGATTTGCCAATGTCCGAAGGGTAGTTGTTCGTCGATAGTCTCAGCTAAGTGGAATAGGATTCGGTCGACGTAATCGTCGATGGTGTCTTCTATCTCCCAGTCGGGGTCGAAGAACGGCGATTGAAGAATATATATCTGCTCTTGAGAATCATATGCGAAGCCGTGGTCTACTTCAGGATCGGTCATCCAATTGCAAGAAGAGTGGGAGAGGATGTGTGTCTTCTCCTTCTCTTGGAATACTATTCATGAGGGGATAAAATCCAAGAGGAAAGAAGAGGGAGGGAGGGGCGGCCTAGGAGGGAAAGGGACTTGTTTTGTGAAATTAGGGTTAGGGTTTCCAATAGGATAAGATACAAAAATCTGAAATTAATTTCAAATTTAGTAAAATAGGAAAGGAGTTTGAAATTTTGAAATTGAATTTCAAATTCAAGTGGAGGATAATTGAAGTGGAGAGAGGAGAGAGGGTCAGGAGGGGGCCGGCGGCATGTGTGGGGAAGGAAGGGGATTGAGGGGAATTAAAACTTCCTAAATCATGAATCTACTTTAGGAAAAGGATAATTAAATCAAATCTAATTTAAATTTAAATTGGACTTCAATTTAGGAACTTTTCTAACTTAGCTTTAGTTAATCTAGGAAATTATTTGAAATTCAAATTTGAATTTCAAATTGAGTTAATTTATTTCCCAAATTACTTAGGCTAATTTAGGTAGGTAGTAATGATGATTGAAATCATCATCTATCGGGAGAATGCGAGGGTTAATATTGATACTAATATAAGCACTCGAGCATGAATCAAAAGACTTTTTGGAATACTTTGCGGTCTTTAACCTCAAGCAGCACTCGTGATTCACAAAGAAGGGTTTTTGAGATACTATTGCTTGTCCATACAAATCAATTTCACAAAACGGGCGATAATGAAGTCGAGATTAGATCAGATCCAATTACAAAGTCAAATTGTGCAAGCCTAATCAAGCCTTCTTCAAAGTATAGACATTAGAGCAACCTTGCTCTTATCGTATTTTTTCACCATGATGGTAAAACTACTGTTTTTATTCAACCTCTATTTAGAGCTGAATTTATCGAAGAATGAACTTGGCTGAATAAATGTGATAGAAATGAAACCAATTTTTATCCCAAAGCTAGTTGGGTGCGTTTGAAGGATCATTTTTTTTTCTTATGTCAGAAACAGAGAGAAAATCAAAGTTACAAGAGCAATTTATCTTCTTCAACCTCTTACAAGAAAGGCATATGTAGAGGAACAACTTCCTTCTACAAAGAGTAATGATTAAATTTGAATACGTGACCCATTATTTTGCAATCATAACATTCCTGCAATCCTTGGCAGCGTCCTTTCCAAACATTTGAAACAACAAGGTGCAGGTCACTTACCTGGCTGCCCAAATTAAGATTGTTCTTGAAGAGAGATGGATATCACATTGAGGATATTTGGTTTCTGCAGCATGGGAAATAATGATTCTGAGGGAGTTGCGAACCCATCCACCTAGTGGTTGTTTCCACATCAGTGGGAACACATCTCTTCATTATGACAGTTTTGAACGTGCCCGAGAAACCCATTTGAAAGCAAAAAATTGTTCTAACCAGCTTTTTGATTAGATAGGCTGATGATTCTTTCACAAGTACATAAAAGTAACTTATCATTCACATCATTGGGGGCAGAGCCACTTGCAGTTCGTAGTAGGGAATCAGATAGCTTGGTATTTGACAGGGCCTTAAAAAATTCAGTTTTTAAGAGAGAATAAAGAGGATCTTATATCGTAAGCAGACTAACGTGTGTTCTGATGATATTTGACGTTTTCTTTTGGGCAGCTGTTGTATTGCTGCTTTGTTTTCAATGACCATAAGATTTTTGTAATTATGTGAAAATTTGCTTAACATTTTCGGACCATGTTTTCTTAATTGTCTTAGAGTTTCTTCTAGGTTTTGCCTAGCAACATTCCAGATCTTTTAGCTGGATGCCCATTGATCATATCAGGCAAGTACCAGGGGAAGTTTCCAGACACCGTAAAAGTTGAAGGTAGGTTGGCTGACATGAGTGACATCGCTATCAATCTGAAGGTGCAAAATATGGGAAACATACCTTTAGAAAGAGTAAGTTGCTTATGTTATTATTAAATTCTATTAATATTTTTAAACAAATTATGTTTAAGCATTAGTTATGAAACTGTAGTTTTGTGTCATATGATCACGCAATATATTGCATGTTTTTTATCCAGTGTTTGAACTTTGTAGGAAAAATTTATTTCATTGTAAGTGTTTGAATCTTTGAGCGCGTTGAAGCAAATTGCATTGATATGTGTTTGTTTTCTAGGGATTGACTTCTTGTGAACTGTATTTATGTTTGAGCTATAATGAATTTTATTTTTACAGTCCCTTATAAAAAAATTTCATAACTTCGGTTGAAGTATATCAAAAATGAAATCGACTTTCTAGCTCTTAAAATTGAAACTTCAGTCTTAAGTTGAGTTTCGAGAATAAGAATGATAATTCGTTTCTATTCAGATTCAACTAAACTAACAGTTGAACTCACTTCTAGAAATGAGATTCAATCACTTCTGGATGCTTACATTGAAACAAACTGCCCCTTATTGGCTTCATAAGCACGAGACAACTAGTGATAATGGTATTACCTGTCGATATATTTTAGTTAATTTGTTTTTTAATCTCTATTATTCTAAGAAGATTAAATACAATATTTCTAGGTATTCCTGCAAGAAATTGCTGAATTTCCAATCTAAACTTGCACAGAGCAAATTGATTAATGGTATCCTATTGTCAGAAGAAGAAATCTGCAAGATTCAAATGATCACCTTAAGATGGTGATGTGAAACGTACATGCGATGATGGCTTTCATAATGAAAGTTTGCACGCTTAATTTTAGATAGAACAAATAATTATATATTTATAATAATTTGAACGACGAGATAAAACATTAAGAATGGAAAAACGAGCTTACAGTTGAATCACACGGGTAAGAGTTAAGATCATAAAACAGTCAAGTTAATCTAACATTGCGTACATGAATGATTTTCAACGTAAATCCCTAAACTAACAATGAGATTAGGCACTGTGCATGAGTCCCTCACTCAACTCTCTAGCTCTCTAAGCTTTAGCGGTGAAAAGCTTGACATGAACTTTGTGAGTCAAAATATAACCACAATTGAAAATAAACTAGGAAAATAGGAACCTTGGAGAAGAGTTCACCATAGTCAAGTTCGTAGGTCTTGTTTGAGGTGCGCAGAGGAAGTTCCGAATTGTGGCGGTTGATCTTGGCGAAGTTCTGTGGGTGGGCAGCCGATGGAGTCTTCCGGGCAACAAATGGGAGTGTGCCGGATGGCAAAACAGCACTAGAAGGCTGTTGAATTCTCTGGACAGCAGGAGAACAAAACTGGGACAGCAATTTCCAAGTTTGTGGGAGGGCCGGCTGACATGCCAAACGTCCAGAATTCTCTGGACAGAAAGGAGGCTGGTCTTGGGTAGATTCTGGACAGCAACGTTGCTGTTCTGAAGTTTTGGACAGCAATTAGAAGCTGTCCAGAAATCTGGACAGCCAGTTGGCTAGGAAAAATTCCAAGATTTCCTCCTTCTGGATGCACGTGAGCTGGAAGGGTTTGTTGGGGAAATTCGTGGACAACAGTTGAGGGAAACAAGAGTTAATTCCCTTTGAATCAGGCCTAGGTTTGGAAATAAAATTAAATTGGAGAGGAGGAATTTATAAAACTGAAATTAATTTCAGCTTCAAGTGGTTATGGAGGGAGATTAATTTGAAATTTCAAATTAATTCAATAATAGCAATGGGTATTAATGGAGGAGGTAATTAGGAGCTGATTTAGTGGAGCCATTAATGTAATTTGGAGAGAGAGATGGCCCATTAAGGGGGGCTGGCCACATAAGGAGGAGAGAGGGGCTTGAGTTTTGAATAAGTGGGGACCACCAATTTAATTTCAGATTTTTACAAAAATCTGAAATAAATTTTCAGTTTTCTTAAGGAGAGAAAACTTCCATTTAGGAGGGCAATCAATTTAAACAATTTGAATTTCAATTCGAAGTTGAAAATCAATTAAATTGATGGCGTAAATTAAGGAGCTAAATTAGGAAACAATTAATGGCTCATGACAATTTGAAATTTCAAAATTTGAAACTCCATGGAAGGGGCGGCCGGCGACTAGAGGAAGGGCAAGGGGTGGGTCACGGCGTGGGGGTGGCCGGCCGGCGGGATGTGGCCACCAATTGGCCGGCGGCTTGGGCGGCTCAGGGCTAGGCGGCGGCAATTGCAAGGGGAGGAAGAGAGGGAAAATTCAAGGGTTTCGAGCGACTACGAATTCACTAACCTCATTTGTCTTCAATCCGGATTTCCACACAATTAACTTGGAAGAACGCTAGAACTCACAAAGAGATCTAGTTCTTCCGACGAACTCACTAAGAGATCTTGGAAGAATGAACTCACAAAGAGATCAAAAGTAGAATTTTTCATTTATCAATCATCATCCTTTCCAAGAGGAAGGGGAAGACTTAAATAGCCAAATACATGAGGGAAAAATAAAAGACATAATTGCCCCTAGGGCCAACATAAGACAAAGCCCTCAAGTGAGGGTAGAAAGGGAAAAGTACAAATAACAATTCAAAAACATCAAAATAAATAGACACGATCGTAGCCGTTGATCTTCGATGTCCTCATCAGATGGTTCTGGCCTTGTATGATTGAACATATAAGATGCATGCCCGCAGAAGCATGTGCAACGTTTTTGTATGGGTCCACGATGGATTGATATCTACAAGGTAGGGAAGTAAGAATTAAGCGCTAGATTAGCGTGCAAAAACCTGAAATACACTTCTCTGATGATACACTTGAAGTGCAATTCTACCAAACTTTGAGCTAATTGAAAATGCAAGCACTTTTTTTGTTGTGCTTTTTAAGTAAGAGTCAACATTTCCACCCTAAATTCATCTTCCGAAACATCCCCTTTCAAAATCTAAAATTCAAATTAGTTTATTGGCTAGTAACATGCCTACTGCTCAAAGCTTTCCTGCATCAGCTTCTGGCTTGTCATGATGGCCCAAGAGACATATTATGAAGTTCTTACACTCATTGTTAGTCACCCAAACATCCATGGGATAATTGTAAACCAATCCCACCGCTGTTGTTGCTTGTCATATTAGTACTTTAAATGGCAGGCGCATATTAGTGTTGTAGGGCGACCAGTTAATGGATTAATTTGAACAAATGTGATTCTTGATATGTCATCGAAAGTTGCCTTCATCGGGCATGAATCTCTATACATATTTGAATTGGAAACTTTCAAAATTAAATTCAGAACCACACGAACTTTGATTTCAACAAAGTTTTAGTCAAACTGAACATCTCGATGAAATGAATCCAATGACACTAAAAGTAGTCCAATTAGAGTTTGAACGAGTGCAAATTAAGCACTTAAAACATAATTGAAAACTTCAGGACATTTAAGTAGAGGACCAAATGATTTTCAAATTCGGCATGCTTATGATCATCGAGCATCTCGACTAGATGAATCCAACAAGCCTAAGATTACTTAATTCTGATAACATCACGACACTTAAATGTTGAATGAACATTTTTTTATCAAGGAAATTAATATAGACTGGCCGATGGAGTGTTTAGGATTTTCTCTATATTTACGGGACACCACTTTTTCTTGGATTTTTCATGTAAAAACTTTGGTGTCTCTCACATTTTTTCACTTCTCTTTTATCAATGTGTGTGTTGGATCTTCATGCAAAGTGAAGACAATAAACTCTATCTCTCTATCGCCATGAATATCTTTGCACAGAAAAAATTCCTTATTCTTTTAACAGTTCAAAAGTGCGCAGGGAATTTATTTTTGTGTGGGATTATACTTAATTGGTATGATATTATAGTGAAAAAACTTCTCATTGTTGATTTTGTTAATAGATATCTCTGTATGCCTTATTCCTTTCCTTTTAATGCCTTCAACTGACCTTCTAATATTAGCATATGTTCACTTACTATGATGTCTCAAGGGATTAGTGTTGGAGGTTTTGTCCAGTAAAGAGATCAGTTTCAGAAGAAACAATTCTTTTTCTTTAAACTCTTCCCAAAACACGTGGGGAATCTATTTTGTGCTGCGCTATACTGAACTGGACTCTTATGGACAATCAAGTGATTTTCACAACTTCATTGGGATAAAGGTCATAATGCTAGAAAGATTATAACCGCATGGCATAAAGGGGAATGTCAAAAGCATCTGTATTATAAAATTGATTTTTGAAAAAATGAAGTAGAGAGAGTGATGGAAATTCGAAAGTAAATTTGAATCGATGACATAGGAAGTCAAGATTATTATAAGTTGTATCAATGTATTTTATTTTCTTGTTTATGTGTGGGTCATGTCTATGAGTTTAATTCCTTCATTGCATCTCAAGTTGTTGGGGTGTATTGCCTTCGGGACTTGGGATATGATAATTTATCACACTAAACTGATTAGCTTCTGTGTAATGCTTCCTGTTCAAATATTTGGGATATGACTGACTTTAATGTTAAGGATGATGATGACTTCATTTAAGTACGCTTCACATTTATTAAAATTAAATGAAGATTAATGTTGACTTCCTAGCATTATCATATCTAGGTTGTAATGTGTTGATTTTCCAGCAAATTTAATCAGTTTGATCTGCGTACCTTTTTCTTCCTATTATAATCATCTTCCAGTTTCAGAAAAGAACTTAAGATTGAAGTTATTAGTGATATTTAAATGATTGTAACGATTGGCAATTATATATCTTGAAATCATATAATAAGATTGTTGAGCAGCCTATATTTGATATTTCTTTGATTGTTTCTTCTTTAATCTAGGTATTTTCCAAGCAACAAATTGATCTTCTTACAGCCCAGGCGTGGTTTTCTGAAAGCAAGCAACTTGCGGATAAGGTTAGTGACTTCACAATGTTTCTAGAGCAACTTGTCTGTACTATTATTATGATGTGGTTTAGATGATGAACTGAATCTTCATTTGGGACGGCATTCTTTCTACTTTTTAAAGCAGTTTTTCTTTAAGAAGCAGAAAGAAAGTCATCCCAAACGAAGCCTGAGTTTGTCTTCCAGCTTGTTCTTGATAGGGCCTTGTGAATCCTTAAATTTCGTTCATTTTAGTTGAATGCTGCATGAGGTGTTTGGCTTTTTTTACATTAATCTTCTTACAATTTTAGCCATGTGAGTGATATTTTCTAGTTTACCCCTTTTTCTTTCTAGTTATGCTGTATTTTATTTCTCTTAGTTGTGCATCTTCTAGCCTCCTTTGTATTTGTCAAATCATCTAAGCTTATTTTTCATTGTCATTTTTTATGTTTCCGTCGAGTTATATAGTCAAGGATATTTCTTTAACTTTTTATTGGCGATCTTAATTTCACAAATTTTTAGGGACAATTCATGAAATATTTGCTGTATTAACAAAAATATTATTCTACCTCACCAGACTATTCGTTCTTGTTTCCTCATTTGAATTAACTACAAACTCTTATTTAAAAAGGTGTTTGAGGTGACCGTTTCACTAAAAGGCACTCAATAAGCATCTTCAGATTTATATCTTTTGGCCCGAGTTAGGTTTACGGCTTTTTCATCCGAGGCTTACGCCTTTATGCTGTAAAAATCAATGCAAATGAGGTGAACGCCTCAAATTGATATTTACTTAAAAAGATATACTTTTTAAGTTATGTGTGAAAGGGTTCTTTTTAGTTACTTTTTTTTTATTTTTTATTTTTTTTAAATTTTTTTTTCAGCCATTTTTTATTATCTTTTTCATCGAGATTTCTTGTTTTTTATTTTTTTTCTGTCTCAATTGGTCTGTTTATATTTCGTTTTAGGGTTTAGATATTTAATTTCTTTTCAACAATTTATTGATGGTTAATGACACATTCATGAATTATCTTTAATTTTTTTAACTTTCTTTTTTTCTTAAGATCAAGGAATATGCCTTGTTCTGGCTTAAGGCATGCCTCAGTTCTTAATATTTGTTTTTTAAAACGTGCCATATACATTTGATAAAACATAATGCCATGAACTATACTGCACAGAAACTTGCTATCACGATCGTCAATACATGCAATGCAACAAAAAGATTGATGAATATTAAACACAATGTAGATGATTTAACACAAAAAAAATAAGTTCATAAACTTGAATTTGATAGATCAACCTATAAGATAGATTTAGGCCTCCTGTTGTATGTCGGCGATGGCGACATGGAGCTCTGCTCTAGGCTTCACCAGCATGCAAGGGTTTCGAGCTGCTACTTGAGACGTTCAGCCTTACGCAGCTATAAAGATGAAATGAGTTCATGAAAGGGTTGTTCAGCTCCTACAATCGGAGAGGTTCAAACATCCTCCCATTTAGGCACCCTATCTATGCTGAAATATAGTTGGCGAGAGACTAAATGCGAACGGCTCTTTCTAATTTTTTTAACTTAGAGGTTCCGCCTCTGGACATGACGACACAGATACATGACATATTAATTATTTAAAATATAGGACACAATATTAAAAATTTATATATTTAAAATAGTGTTTAAAAATTGAATAAGTATAATATTAAAAATAATGTAGAAATAATAAGTCATTTAACTAAAATTTGTGCTTAAAATGATTAATATTGGGATGTCGAGAGTCGGGCGTCGATGCAGTATATTAGGCATTGAGAGAAGTGACGACAATGTTGTTGAGTTGGGCATCGATGTTATGCTTCTTAGTTGAGGTTTGATCGATTCTAGATTGTATCGGTTGTCGATGTAAAAAGGGAGGTTGTCATCGATGTTAAGATGATGTTGGATAAAAATAAGTTGTTAAGTTGTGGGTGTAGAAATTGCTAGCGTCGAGCATTAATGTCAAGATAGTGTAGACTTTAATGTTGAGATGATTTTGAAGTATCGATGTTATAACGACATTAGACCTCGATGTTGAGATAACATCGGACATTGTTTTGAAACCAAAGTCGTGACCCGCCAAAGAGAAATGAAATGAGAATATTCAATGAATGGGGTATTCAGTGTGAACAATTGATTTGGTATTATGGATAAGAAATAATAAATTTATTTTTTACATATTTAAGACGTTTGTCGGACATGTGTGTCCAATTTGTATTTATTTTTTTTTTAATCTGACATGTTTTCAGCATGTCCGACACATGTCATATGTGTGTCACGTCGGATACGTGTCAGACATTGCACGCCTCTTTGAGAAGTGTCGGTGCATCATAGGAAGCCATTGATAAATGAGCTAAGCAAGCTAATAATAATGATTAAAATATGATGATGATGATTACTTTATTCATGATTTGATCTGTAAAATTCTCTATGGGCTTTGAAACGAGAAGAACCTTAATTATTTTATGAGGTTTTCTCACCAATTTATTGATCCATCACCAAATTAGGACGTATAGTTATTCTAATCATCTTTTCGAGGCTTTTTTTTATTTTAAAACCGTTCTTCTCCATATTGTGGGGGTGAAAATTTTCTCTTTTGGATTCATCCAACCTTTTGTAATCCTACTTATGTATAACATGTGATGTATCATGGAACCCTATATGATTTTTATAAGTTTAAACCTACAATATTTTTTTATATTTGAATGAAGATTGTAACTTTAACTAATTTAGCTTTGCTGATATGTAGGTTGCTAAATTAAGTTTACATTCTGGCATTCCGTCAGAATATACCCATATGGTCTTCCTTGAAAAGGGTGGGAAAATGCCAGAAGGCCTGAAACAGGTAATTATATGCATTTGTCTTTATGTTGTTACTCTTCTTATTTGCTTGCATTCATCTCAATTGCAAAACTTGTCATGGCTTCCAATATTCTGTCACACTTCAAACGCTTACTTCTTAATTAATATGAATCCAATATTGGTTTACGATTGCATTCTCTAATATACGTGTTAATTGTGAGCTGTTCTGGTTTAAAACCCCCTCTTTTTCGTTGTTAATTTTCGATCGGAAAGGCGGCATCTACTCTTAATCGGTAACATTCATCTATATTATACAAGAAATACTTCATACACTTAAAATCAACACAATTTCAAGACAGAGTGCCCGCCCGCCGTCTACAATGCAATATTTGACACGATCCAAAAATCCGACCCGAATCCGACCTGAAAATTTTGGGTTATTGTCAACCTGGAAGTGAAACGGGTCGTGTTTGGGTTCAACAAATCGACCCGTTTAAAAAACCGGGTATGGATCGGGTTGACCCGAAAAACCTTGAGTGACCCGTTTTGACCCTAAACCCTAGAATAACCCGTTTTTCCGAAAATCTAAGATTGACCAAATTTTTACCCGAAAATAGGACCAACCCACGCGTTTGACAGCAATTTTTGCCGACCCCAAGTCATTCGTGTTGGTTGGGTTGATCCGGTTTTTTAGCAGTTCAGGTTCGGGTTGTAAAATCTGACCCGTTTGCAAAAAAATAGGTCGTGTCGAACAGCAACATGTCACTGTCGGTTCGACCCGAACCCAACCTGCAACCCGTTTTTGACACCCCTAAATTGAAAATAGTGAGCTGCACACTCTTTTTATGACAAAACCTTAGTAAATCTATCTCTCTCCGTAGAAAACATGAAAGTGCTTCCTCTTTATTTGATTATTCTGATTCTAACGCATAACATATATATAGACAAGAGAACAAGTCAGCAAATGAAAAAAATAAACTTCATCCATTATTTGAATATGTTATAATAATAATTGTTACAAATTCCTATTATAAATAGTTCACACATGAAAATATCTAAACCTTGCGTTTCTAAGCTCATAGCAGCTCTCTCTAATTATTTCATTTTATCATTACGTGCGAAGAAACATGAAAAATCATGGACTGATAGTGCTGGAGACCACCTCTCCATGCCAATCCTGCTCCATAACTTAACTCCTGGATTTGGAAACCCATTGGCGACCGCAGAGAATCTTCCTCCAGGTTATAGCAAACCAAAGCATGCACAGCCCTTTGAAGAAGTTATTGAGAAAGCTGTCGGCTGTTGCAGCGGAATATTTGATTGCCGCTGCTGTATGTGCTGCATCAAAACTTGCTCTAAGATGAACGATCAGTGCGCGGTGGTTCTCACGCAGTTGTGCGCAGCTCTTTCATGCCTCGCATGCAGCGAGTGCTGCGCGGTATGCTGTGGCGGATCTGATTAAACTTTTTTTTTTTCTCGGCGTGGTTTATATAATGTATAGCGGTACAGATTCATCCTGTTCTCTTTCCAGGTTTGTTGGAGGTGAATGCTTGTAGTGTATTCTATAATTTGTTCATGGCTTGCTTTTCTTGAATGGGAAAAATTATTTTGTGCGGTCATTAGATTGTTCGGGTTATTTATTAGGGCTCACAGAGTCCTAATAGGCATAACTTGCAAGCTACATGTTATTTATTTATTTATTTTTGGTCAGAGTCGAACGCGGATCACACCCACCGCTGCTTGTCCGGGTGGTGAAGAGCTGGCTGGGCAAAGCTCAGGTCCCTGGTACAAATCTCTTAGCAAGCAGTGAAAATCTTAAGTGTTAGCCAGTATAAATTGATGTGAATTACATGTTAGATCGATCGGAATTTTCATAAGCACAATACTTCCTCGACACAAAAATGAATAAATAAATAAATAAAACGTGGGATCACGGGAGGCCAAAAGTTTCCATTAAGAATTGAAGAAAAATCCCAAACTGCTGAAATTAAAAAATAATGATTTTGACAGTGCGGTTGAGTCTTTACATCAATCTTCTTAAGATATACTGTGCTATTTTCCCAAAAAAAAAAAAAAATATATATATATATATATACTGTGCATGCATGAAGAAGATTGTCTCAATCATTTGCATAAAAATTACGATGCACAGTAATATATCAATAAAAAGAGTAATATTGGAGGTATAAATATATGGAAGTTTAACTCGTCTTCTACTTGAGCTTCAATTTTAGCTTAATTTTGAGTAAACTCATTTATAATTACATAGAGAAAATCATTCTCATTCAAATAGGTATTATAATAATATTATTAAAAAAATAAGTTAACTAAAAATAAGAAAAAATTACTTAAAATAAAAAAGAGAATTATAACTTTTAATTATTGTTAACTCTATATATACTAAATTATTGAATCTTAATATATTTTAGATTTATTTAATATTAATATTTTTAAATGACTCTATCACGAGCTGACATGTCAAGTTGAGACTTGCTCAATCATAACTTGTTAGGTCATTCAACTCGGCCATGAAGCCATTCAACGAAGCCCGAGTCAACACACAAATCAGCTTGACACAATTACACTATGAAGTGATATTACATTATTTAATTATTACTTACATAAATCTAAATAAGTTAATATTTATTTGAAAAAAAATGGTGCAATAACAAATTATAGCCTAAAATTTTTGAATGAGTTAATATGCTTATTTGATTTAAAAAAAAAAAAGACTTGACATGTTTATTTAATAATAAATTACCTAGTGCAACATTAAATCATATGGTAAAACCTCAATATTTATGTGGGATAACTTTCTTGATGCTTTCTAAAATAAATTTTTAGTATAAAATTTGTAAAAACAAAGAAAATATATGAACCACCTCTATAAGAATAATAATAAAATAAATTATGAGAAATACTAGCACAGTTATATTGAATCAACCCTATTATGAACCACCTCTATAATGTCTTCCTTAGGCAATTAAAATAATACATAAAATAAAATTTCATAAAATAAATAAATAAATATCCCGTCCCAATAAATCATATCATGTCATCCTGTTGAAGGAGCTGCTAACTGCCAGTAGTGGTGTCAATATTTGACACAAATTGAAAATTCGATCCGAACTTGACCGAAAAATTTCGAGTTCAGGTTGACCCGAACTCGAACCGGGTCGGGTTCAAGATATGAATTTCAACACGTTTGTAAAACCGGGTAAATTCAAATTGACCAGAAAACTCGAAATCAACCTAATTTGACCCCATTTTTAATTAATTTAAAATAATTTGAAAATATTATTTTGAAATAAGTAAATTTTGCTTTCAAAAAATTATAAACCATATTGCCCAATCTAAATTAAGTTTGGTTTATTTTAAATTGATCATAGTAAATCTTACGTTAATTCAAATTAAGTTTACATAAAAATATTTAAGTAAAACATAAAAGAAGCGTTTCGGGTTCGGATCAGATTAAAAAGTGGCGGATCAGATTCGAGTTCTACCCGAAACCCGCTGTTGACAGCCCTACTGCTAAGTAGGGCTGAGAGGTGCTTAGACCATCTCCAACCTAAAACCTCATTTTTCACTTCAAAATAACGTGAAACTAAAAAAAAAGTCATGATTCATCCAATCGAACTCCAAATTTGCGAAGGTAACTTTCTTTCTTCTTTTCGCGCGTTTCTTCAGCAGGTTAGGTAGAGACAAAAAAATAGCGGGGATGAATAGTGCAAAGCCAATATTGGCGTCTCACTGTTCACCCGCAAGCAAATAGCAAAATTTTTACCGTTCCACAAGAGCTTTGCAGCAAAGCCGTTCAAACATTTGGAGTTCGGTTGGAGATGCCCTTAGTGCTAAACATCTCCACATTTTCTTGAACAACCGCTGTATGCCACTTGTTTAGCACGACTTGATAATTTATATCTTCTCATCTCTGAACCGTTCGTACAAAAAAAAGCAATATTCATAATACAAGATTAATTTGAATATACAATTTACTTCAGCTTACACCATAAGGGAAGCTGAACAAATCCTTACGCGTTAAGAGAATATCCTATAGGCGTTTTGGCTTGGGACAGCTTTCTTAGAGCTTCTTAAAGCATTTTAAATTTTTTTACTAAAAAGCTGCTTTAAGATGCAGTAAAAAAGTTGTCCCAAACGAGCAATAATCTTTTTTTTGGACAACATTCTTAAGCTTTCTAAAGCAACTAAAAAACTACTTTAGAAGGCAATAAAAAAATTGTCCCGAACGAAGCCATAAAAATAAACTTTGAAAATTTTATGATTTGCATATGCAATATAGCCTAAAGTGTGTCCAATAAAGAATTCATTCATAGCTAAATTAAGCATATGAATGAGAATTTTAAGATCAATGCGTGGCAAAAAGAAAGAAGGATTGATTACTTATGATATAAAAGGGATTGTGGGAGTGGTAGAAGATAAGATGATGAAATATAAATATAGTTGGTCTGAATGACTTTGGACTAAACACATCATATCATATGTGCTATCATCCATTTGTCATATAACATTCTCTAGCTAAAAACTAACCTATAATGTACATGAAAATGTTCACTCAAGGAACTACAAATAAAAAAAAAATGTGCATCCATTGCTTCATAAATCAAGTATGAGATTCAAGATAACAAGAAGCTAAAAATAAGACTTAGCTTCCTTTGGAACGGCGTTTTTATTGCTTCTTAAAGCAGTTTTTGAATAAAAAAATAAAATTTTAAACTAAAAATGTGCTTTAAGAAGCGGTAAGAAAGCCATCCCAAACCAAGCCTTAATGCAGTTCAACCACTGCAAATTATTCTCATTGCGATGGTCATAACAATGATAAAAAAGAACCGTTATAGCTAATATGATACTTACAACAGTTCTAACACTGCAATAGGAAATGCTTCACTTGCGGCAGACAAAGGGGCTAGAAGGAGCTTAAGCTTTGTTCCAACTGGGCAAAATATAACTACTCTCAAATCGAAATAGTTTGGATAAATTTTGATGAAGACATAGATGTTCATCAATAAATTAATTTCTTCACTATAAATTATACAAAATTAAAACTTCTTGAGAAATATAGGAAAATGCATCCAATATATATATAAAAGAACGAACTTGCTCAACAGAAAAAAAATGAATATTTAACAAAAAACTTACAGAAGAAACTTTACAGGGGCTCTAGTGACTTGCAACTTCAAAAAAATGATTCAGTCGTCTGCAATTCATTGCCCAAAAAATGTTTTTGATTAAGATTTTTCAATAAACAGAATGCATTCTTCACCTCCCTAAAACCACAGCACTTGAAAACATCCCAAAAAGATTAAAAGAATAGTTTCTGCAAATCTCATTAGACTGAAAAGAACCATCAATGAGACTTTCTCCTACCAAGCAAAGGAGGTGGGCACCCTTCAAAAAGATCAGCCAAAGCTATCTCAAGATCATCAGTTGAGTACTTAATATACATCTCTGGGTGTCTCCCGCTCTCTATATGATGTCTGAATCTTCCCAAGAACGATCTGTAAGCTGGTAGCAATTTCTCTAATATTGAAATTCTTAGTTCCTCTCTTAACTGAGAATCCGGCACAGACCATATCGATTGTGTTCTGTGAACTTCCTCAAATGCAGCATTGAAAGCTTTGAATCTCTCTCTGAGAGAAGATTTTGAAACAGAAGATGAGAGGCTTCCTCCTACATGTAAGCCCTCATCTCTCAAGCAGTACAGAACTTTCATCCATGTTGTTCTCTCATAGCTAGTTGCCAGTTGCCGAAATTTTGCTGTCAATTTCCTCGGATATTCATCTCCAATCACTTCATTCAACTCCATTGACCCCTTAATCTTTTGAACAATGTAATGTAAATTGTTGGTTAAGAAGAGATGTGAAAGGGAAGCATCCTTGTATTCCTGTGCTTTATTCTCAATGTTGAATTGGAGTATATATATTATCCAGATTAAATGGGAAGCAAGAGGTGATTGATTGACCGGCTCTGGCAACTCCATATCAGGCAAAACGCCGCCGGAGTTATTGCCGAGCAACAGATTAGCTGCTGGTGGCCTCGAGTTGATCAGCTGAGTCAAAGTCTGCTTGTAATCCGAAATAAGACTGATGTAGTTCATGACATACCTCGTAAGCGGGTGAATAGTACCTCCACGAACAGGAATTTTCGAGGGTTCTCTGAGAATTGCATTCTCAAACTCTGATAAGATTCCTCGAACAGATTCGGAAAGCCTGGCGATGATCTCCACAACCTGCGTGTTTATTGATTCCAAAGCTCTGGATTGGAATATGATGGCGATGTCAGGAAGCAAATCCGTAAGAGCGTCATGAAGGTCAAGGACCTTAAAGAGCTTCTCTGGAGAGCGGCGGCCAATGCTGATGGCCTCAGCAAAACTCAGAAGTTGAATAGCCGCGCTCTTCACCGATTCAACAAAGGGGGTATCGTCTCCAGACAGGCCATCAAAAATCTGATCGCAGAGGCGGCGCTCGCTGGCAAATATGATCCGAAAGCAAGCCCTAGCTGCGCGAATCCATCGACGAATCTTGGACTCTAAAGTGCCCCACTCCAGCCGCTGGACATCACAGATGCTAAGCTTCTCGATCCCTAAATGGTTGAAACAGAGCTCCACAACGGACTTGCGGACGCCACCGTACACTTGAAAGCATTCGCGGTCGTATCCGGCGGCGATCAACCGATCGGCAATGTTTCGGAGTTTGTTGACCGCATCGGAAGGTAGGAGATCAATCTCACGGATGCTACTCGTGGAACGGTAGCTCGTCGCGTGGTTACTACTGCTCCCTTCGCTCCTTTGACGTTGGAAACTCTCCTCTTCGGCGTCGGCGTCAGATAGTTCTTGCATCCGGTCACCAGACCTGGACCGGTCGAGAGAGAGTGAACCCAGTTCAACGAGCGAGTTTATCTCGAAGTTGCTTGCCCTGGAGACCAGTATGTGGCGGAACTCGTCCTCGAGACGCAAGATTTCAATCTGAATATTTCTCACCGGCGCCGGCGACTTCTTAGGGCTGCTTCGAGAGCCGGCTGGCGAGTTACTCACGGCGTCTGTACGGTCGCCGCCGTCGAATACCATTCGATTGCATGACGGCGAAAACGTCGAGTCCCAGTGATGAATGAGATCCTCAGCCCCCTCAATCTCGGCCGCCAGCGGCGGAGGGACGGTGGCGCCGTCGGAGCCGTCCATGGCGGATGTGAGGAATGATGATAAGAGCTCCTTGAGGATCGGGGACGGTGAGATCTTTATTACTCTTTAGGTGCGCGACGAAGTTTTTGACTTTTTGACCTGAGGTTTGTTTCGTAATTATGATTTTGCTGATAGTGCTTTCGGTCCGAGACGTCGATAATATCGAAATTTTCTTGAACCGCAGAAATCATTTTTGATGCAATCTTGACCGTCAATTTGGTATAGATATTTTTGTTATAAATACTAAATTATATACTGCAAATACAGTAAATGATAGGGACGTACCTAGTAAGTTTCGCACATTTTTGTCCGGGACCCGCACGTCGAGACCCACTACGGTAAGTGTACGGTGGTGGTCCCATCCCAGCAGGTGAATAAAACCACGCGACGATAGGACTACATACGGCGACGTGAAATTCTTCTTTAGGAAACGGATGTCACATGGCTAATAATTCGAAAGTTGAATTACACGTCGAAGGTCCCAATTTTAGGTCTTACTTTGGGTCTTTTAATTTAAAATTTTGTCGGAGGAAATTATGCAAGCAGCTGCGTATGCATTTCTGGACGGTGAGGTCATTCGCATAAAAAGTGAGGGTGAGGTCGGCTTTGAAGAGAAGATTGGATAATGAGAAGTCGTAATGCAATTATTGTTTTCAGCTAATGATGGCATTATCAGTAATATCGGAGCTTTATTTGTGCTAATTGCTAATTAACCTATTTCTGACGGGTGATTCAAAATATTAGGATAGATTTAATTAATATTTAATGTGACCAACATGACGAGGATAATGATTTTTATGCTGTTGTGGAGTTTCGTAAATGAAATAATTTTAAAATAATTTAATCAATTGATTTTTTTATAAAAATTAACTCAAATAATTAAATAAACTAAAAAAATTATATTAGAAGTTAGTCAGATTATGATTCTAATAAATTTATGACTGTGATAATTAATATATTTTTAATAAAAAATATAAGGAGATTAGGCTTCGTTTGAGACGGTCTTCTTATTATTTTTTGAAACAAATTTTTAGTATAAAAATTAAAAAATTTGTGAAAGGTAGGCCAAGAGAGAGGGCCGCAGAGAACAAATCGGGAAAACAGAGAGGAAGGAAAATGATCTGATTAATTATCAAGAGTGAATACAGAGTACAATATATAGGCTAAAATAGGTATAATTGTAAATACACATATAACAAGGATAACAAATATAAACTGCAGGCTAACATTCCCCCGCAAATTAAGCATTCATAGTTTGAATGGTTAATTTGGATCAAAGAAAGTTGAAGCGTGTGGAAGAAAAGGGTTTCGTCAAAATGTCAACTATTTGATCTGTGGACGAAATGTGAGTAATTGCTATGTCGCCGTTGGAGATATGCTGATGAATGAATTGATAGTTAATCTCAATATGCTTCGTCCTTGCATGGAAGACCGGATTCTTGGCGATAGCAATGGCAGAGATGTTGTCACAATGAATGGTGGTTGGAGCGGTTTGAGAGAGGTATAGTTCTGCAGCTAGACGACGTAGCCAGAGGACATCAGAGATTGCCGCAGATAGAGATCTATATTCTGCCTCCGTTGAAGATTTTGCAACTGTCACCTGTTTCTTGACCGACCAAGAAATAAGGTTTGGACCAAGAAACGTACAATACCCATAAATGGATTTCCGGTCAGAAGTATCGGAAGCCCAGTCTGCGTCGGCGCATGTCTGAAGTTGTAAGTCGCCTGATGTTATAGGTAGACTGAGGTTCATAGTACCTTTAATGTATCGGAGAAGACATTTTAATGCTTGGTAACCTTGAGTTGTTGGTTGTTGCATATTTTGGCAAACACGATTCATAGCATAAGCAATGTCCGGATTAGTTATAGTTAGGTATTGTAAATATCCGGCTAGACGGCGGTAGAGGGATGGATCTTGAAATGGTTGAGTTCTGTTGGGTAGAGACTTTGTATTAGGAGAAATTGGTGTTGGAACAGATTTCCAGTTTTCGAAGCCGGAGTCTTTAATCAATTTGATGGCATAATGTTCCTGCGTGAGAAAATAGCCATTAGGTGTTTTAAGGACATAAGGACCTGAATGCCAAGAAACAATGAGATTTGTCCTGGTTGTTTGACTACAAACTGAGTTTTGAGAGCTGCGAGAAGAGATTAGATGGCCGTAGGATTGTTACCTGTTACAAGAATGTCGTCTACATAAATTAGTAGATAAAGGTGAATATGATTTTGAACAAAAATGAGTAATGAAGGATCAGAACGACTTATCTTGAAAACATGAGATTGTAAAAATGTTGTGAGCTTTTGGAACCATTGATGCGGTGCCTGTTTGAGACCGTATAAGGATTTATTTAATTTGCAGAAGGAAGTTGGTTGATGTCAGTCTACAAAGCCGGGCGGTTGTCGCATGTAGATGTCGTCCGGTAATTCGCCATGTAGAAAAGCATTGGTGATGTCGAGTTGAAGCATGTCCTATTTGTGATTTAGAGCGAGGGTAAGAATCATACGGATAGTTGGCATTTTTGCCACGGGACTAAAGGTTTCAGTGAAGTGTTCTCCGAATTTTTGATCATAACCAAGTGCTATGAGATGAGCTTTATACTAATTTAATTGACCATTAGGAAGCATCTTGGTTTTGTAAATCCATTTACCGGAATTTTGTATTGGCAAATTGGAACCGTTTGCGATCGACACCGTATCTTGTCCTTGGTAGTTGGTCTGGTTTTGAAGGTTGGAGATGTCCGGCGTGAGGTGCGTTGATGCTCCGGAATCAAGAATCCAATCTTGAGTAGGGTACGAAGTGGGTTGAGCCATCATAGCACGAGGTCCATTGATTATTGTTGGGGCGTACTTAAAATTACAACAGTGCCAACAGTTTATGGCGATGTACGTGGCCGACTTTGCCACAAATTTGGCACGTCGGACGAGTAGTGTTAGAAACAGAACTGGTAGGATTTGGTGTTGAAACATTTGCTCGGGAGTTGACATTGGAATTCTTTGAATAACGTTTTTGAATTACGACCGCGATTTTGATTGTAAGAAGAAGCGTGAAGTGCGGTAACAGTAGAACTAGTAGCAGAATCTTTAAGAATATCTTGATTAACATGTATCTCTTCGCTGCAAAGCAGAGAATGCAGGTTATCAAGATCGGCGAGAAGAGACGAAGTTCTTATAGCCTTTTTGAATGAATTGTAAGTTGACGGAAGCCCGTTAAGGATGTAAAGAACAATGTCTTTCGGATCAACTTTGGAGCCGGAGGCAGCGATATTGTCAACGATGTTCTTAATTTGTGAAAGATATTGTTGCATGCTCATATCTTTCATTTGAATGTGATGGAGCTCGTTCTTGAGCTGAATAACGCGAGAACGACTCGTAGGTTAAAGACGATGTTCAAGAGTCATCCAAACTTCTTGGGCGGTGGAAGAGGTGATTACATAAGGAAGAATTGCGGGAGATATGGTGGAGAACAATGCCGAAATCAGGTTGCTGTCAACAAGAGACCACCGGATGTAGTTTGGAGAAGCTTCATCGGCCGGTGGATTTGTCTTGCCAGTAAGATGTCCGGCATATCCGTTGGTCGTGAAGTGCTGGAGAATTTGAATTCTCCAAATGACATAGTTGTCGACGGTGAGTGGATGCGGAAGCATATTCTTGATATTTGAGACAAGAAATTTAAGGGAAGCCGGAATGGATAGATCGGAGGAGGAGGAGATACCGGCAAGTGTAGAGGAAGAGGGAGGTAGGGAGGTTGTAGAATCTTGATCCCCCATTGTTGGCTCTTGATACCATAAAAGGTAGGCCAAAAGAGAGGGCCGCAGAGAACAAATCGGGAAAACATAGAGGAAGGAAAATGATCGGATTAATTATCAAGAGTGAATACATAGTACAATATATAGGTTAAAACAGGTATAATAGTAAATACACATATGACTAGGATAACAAATATAAACCGTAGGCTAACAATTTGAACTAAAAAGCGGCTTTAAGAAGCAGTAAGAAAGCCGTCCCAAACGAATCTTGAATCATTTAAATATGAATAAAATGATCTTATAAAGTTTGTTTTGATAAATAACTAAAAGGGTTTTTAATAGAGTAAAACGAATTTTATTATATATTTTTTAGTTAAAAGAAGTTTTTCATCAAAATAATCTTAAATACATGCTAACAAAGATTAAAAATATATATCATTGTGCAAAATGTTTGATCAAAATGATAGTCGTTCAAGCTAATTTCTAAACAAATCAATAAATTCCGTTCATTAACTCTTAGAATTAATCTTCTTCGAAGTTTTTATCCGTTCTAAAGCTGCTAATTGTCACATTTTTACCCTGCCTTCAAACACAAAATTCTATAGAAAATAACTTTTTTTATTGTAAGAAAATGTCATCCAATCAAATCGGGGCATGTAAGAACATAAGATAAATCGATTTGATTGACTTTATTAAGCGCTAACATTTCTTAAAGTTTAGGGTTAGAAGAAATTGATTTAGGAAAAGTAACTCAATTATTATTGTTGTAAAAGACCACTTTCTGTGATTAAACACTACAAGAAAATTATGCATTACCAGCGGATTTTTCCGGCAGCCTTCTTCGATCAGATGAACTTTTCCGGCAGCAAGCAAGTCTTACTGGCGGGGCGGAAAATTTTCCTACGAAAATCCACCATAAAATAATTAATTTCCACCAGAAAATTTCATAAGCAATAAACCAGTAGCCCCAACACAATTGTGATTGCAAAGCAACGATAGTTTGCATTAATTTATTTTCTGGTGAGGTTCGGTTGAAATTTTCTTAGAAATTTCATTATTCACAAATAAAAAATAATAAAATTTTTAACTTAATTAAAAAAACTCCAAATCTATAATACAATATTAAAGTTATATTTAATTTTATTCGTTAATTTATAAATACTTCAATCATAATCCAAAACACACCAATCATTTTATGCAATCTTCCAAATCTAAATTTGGCCAAACACCAATCCAATACTTAAGATTTGAATGGTTTTTATTTAGGACTGATCTCAATCAATTATTTCTACTTATTCTAAAAACAGAAAATATTCATCTCTCTCCCCTCTTGTTTCTACCAATTAAGACCAGACAGCATTATTTGTATAAGGACAGTGGAGTTTGGGGCGTGGCATTGCTGTAATTACTAGGAAGCCAGTTTTAAAACACTGCAACATATTTTATTTGCAGAAATTTCATAAATAACCACTAAAATACATTTAATTTAAATTTAATATTAATATTATTTTTAATTATTAGAATTCATTCTCTCTTTAAAAAACTCTTACTTCACAAAGTTAAAAAAGAAAAGTATTAACAAAAACACTTTAGGAAAAGTTACTCCATTTTCCATTATTTTATTACTTATGCTTCGTTAGGGATGGCTTTATACTTCTTAAATTAATTTTTTAGTACAAAAATTTAAATTTTTGTACTAAAAAGATGATTTAAGAAGCAGTAAGAAAGCCGTCCCAAAGAAAGCCTTTGTTGATGAAAATAATAATTGTGGCTTTGTTTGAAAAGAATAATATGTTGATATCATTTAAAAGAGGGACATTTATGTGCAAAACTGTTTAATTTGGGAGCTATTTGGTCATCTAAAAAAAAAGAATACAGTGTAAAAAGAATGTTATTAATGCTAAAAAAAGAATGCAGTGCAATTTTTAATTATTTGTTTCAATGAGTGTAAAAAGAATGCATGATAATTTTTAAAGTAAAATAGTAGTGGTCGGTTGCCGACATTGGCGGCAGTGCAACTGGTAGTAATGGTGGCCGGCAGCTAGTGGCTGGCGGTGACGGCCAGCAATCAGTGGCGGAACCACTACCACCTTAGGGGGGGCAATTGCCCCCCCTCAAAAAAAAAAATTTTTTTTATAAGAGTAAAAAAAAAAAAAATTTATAGGAGAGTAAAAAAAAATTTTTGCCCCTCCTAAAATTTTTTTTTGCCCCCCCTAAAAATCTCTTTTATCCTATCTTGCCCTAACATATCTATATATTTCTTCACATTTAGTTCTAATATTCTCTTTCATGCTTTTCATGACTATTTAATTACATTTTTTTCTTTATTTTTCTTGCTTAATTTTTTTTTTTAAATTTGTCGTAATATATAGATATATAATAATATTTTTTTTAATATTTAATTATTTTTGTGTTGTATTTTGCCCCCCCTCAAAAATGAAGCTGGTTCCGCCCCTACCAGCAATGGTGGCCAATAGTAGCAGTGGTTGGCGGTGGTGTTGGGTGATCAATTGTGGCAGTGATCTGTAGTGATCGGGCGTGGTCGGTGTTAGCGAGCTGTCGGAGACGGGAGAGCTACAATTGCAATGATTTTTTGATGTATTTGGAACTCGATGAAATAAGAGGAATTTCACATGCGTAAAAAATGAACTAGATGATGAATTTCAAATGCACAAAAAGTTTACGGTATATTTATTTTACTTCAAATCAAACACCAATATTTCAAAATTTCTATATTCGAAATACTTTCCACTTCATCTGAAGACAACAAACGACCCTTAACAAATTACCATATTTCAACCATTCTGTGCTTGACATAAATCCTATCTTAATGTTTATAGTGAGAGAATGCTACAGCCTTTTCTGCATCAATTGCTACAATATGTTAATTATGGCCTAAATGTTCAAAGAAACCCCTACCATGGCCTATATATTAATGTCGATGCTTTCATCTTCCGCTGTCCTCAGTCTATGTAATTTGGCTACACGCCTTGTCTTTTACATTATGCTATGTATCTTCTTATTTTATGTAGCCTAAATATAGCTTCTTCTGTAGACTGTAGCATCAAATCTCTGGCCTGAACCTATAAATAAGAAGTAATATTAAATTGTTATCCACAGTTAAATTTGAATTTAATATTAACAGAATTTTAAGCAACATGTATCTCTATATTAACAGAATTACTAAGCAACAGATATCTCTATGAATTTAGATTGCCAAAAATCTTACATCTAAGACTATACAAATCTGATTATAAATTTTTTTTTCCTCGTCATATTAAGCTCTAAAAAATAGCAACAAAATTATTCAATTTTTTTGTTGAATAAAATTTAATACTTACTTTAATGATTGAATCCATCATGAAAATGTGATAGAGTAGTAATGAATCATATCATTCATCAAAGAGGACAATCGAATAGTCATTTTGTGATGATTAAGACTTCGTTTGGGACGGCTTTTTTACTGCTTTTTAAAACGGAGTTTTAGTACAAATTTTTTTTTATTTTTGTACTAAAACTCCGTTTTAGAAAGCAGTAAAAAAGCCGTCCCAAACGAAGCCTAAGACTTTATTTAAGACGGCTTTCTTACTGTTTTTTAAAGCAACTTTTCAGAAAAAAATTAAAAAAGTTTGTATCAAAAAGCATCTTTAAGAAGCAGTAAAAAAATCGTCACAAATGAAGCCTAAGTGGTGATTTAACAATAAATTTATGATCATATGTTGATATATTGTTGTCGAAAATCTATTATAAATTCATTATAAATTTGGAAGGTATGTAAATCATCAACCAAGTAAGAGAATGAATCAATGTGTATGTTTAAGTTTTTAAATGTTTCAATATTTATCACAAATGTTTAGATAAATTTTCATGATATTAAACTCAATGAACGGTTTCAATTTCATAGCCTAACAACAATTTAAGATTAAGATTTAAGAGAGAGAGAGAGTACCTTGCAAAGGTAACAATAAGAGATGTTGAGGGTGACCATTGAATTTATAAATCTTAGAAAAAAGAGGAGGGTTGTGTTAAGGTCCTGATTAATACATATTTTCAATAGCTTTGTGATCGAACTAATGTTGCTGTAAAATTTTTTTTTTGCACATTTTTATCATCTAAATCATTTTATGATATTACATTTTATTAGTATTTTAATATTCACAAAATATAATTTTATATAGATTTATGATAGACAGACATATCAGAAAATCTAATGCTCAAATCCTTGACTGTTTTGTGAAGGAGTATATGCTAGTTTCTATGTTCTTATAGTTTTTTATGATTAATGTTGAATTCAAATTTATTTTTGGACAACACTTTGAGTTTATTGATAAGAAACACTAAGAAATGGAAGTTAAAAAAAAAAAAAAAATAAAAAGATTCTAAAGAGAGCCTCAATGATTTCTTATTACTAGAAAGCACAAAATGTGAAATAATATTTTTTTTAATGGGAAGAACTATTTAACATTAAAATTTTGTTGTCTTCCAAATGTCAATCTCAACCCTACCCATCGCATGCATACAATTCAAGATCTTGAATCTCTCTAAAAATAATAATAATAATAAAATTAAAAAAAATAAGAATTAAAAAAAAAAAAAAATCTTGAGTCCTCTGAAACTTGCATAGGAGCACTACCTGTGCAAGACCATACACTCACTTTGCTTAGGAAACCATTAGCTCCAAAAATCACGCTCTTCTCACTCGGGAGTCGGGATCACCTCAAACCCATTATATATTCCATTCGCATGCTTTCTTGTGCTCATGAGGAACATGTCAAAGACAATAGGGCACCTAGATATCTAACCATTAGTCAAGGTCCTGTCTGCTTTTGATTTCTTGGACCACCATTCATTGCTAAATTATTACTTCGATCATTCACAACACGCGTGTATGTTTGTTTATTATTATTTTTTTAAAAAGGTGTCCACCCACCGCGACTCTGAAAGGATACTTAGCGGTGTGATTAATCCTCGGCTGATCTAGAAGAGACACTCACCTCATAAATCTCTGAATTCCGAACCATACTCGCCCACTAACCGAGCTAAACGATGGTGGATTTACAATTGTTTTTAGTAAATTTCTTAAATAAAGAAAATATGTATCACACTTATTTTTTAATATATATATATATATATATATATATATATATATATATATATATATATATATATATATATATATTTGATTGGCTGAAGAAGAATACAATATAAAAGAAATATTTATCATTGTTAGAATCTTTACTTCACTTGTTTGTTTGAACTCCATTGTGAGTTCTCATCCACGACTCAAGCTCACACTCATGCGCGATCTAAACCACTCGCGCATACGCCCCTCGCTATTCCTCCAGTGATATGCATGCATATGCCTTGTGCATTGCCTACTCCCACGTGTTTCTAGCCCACAAATTTTCTCCTGCGCGACAAGTCCATGCTCCAACACCAAACTACCTCTGGCTCGCCTACCTTCCCTAGACATGCACCAGCGCACGCTCCAACCTGCGACTTCACATAGACCACACATCTTGTTCGCTTGCCTTCCTCAGACACACGTGAATATAGGGCCATTCGATCTAAGATTACTTATAAGTGAATTAAACTTCATGACGAGATAAACTCGATGGTCCTAAAAGTAATCCAATGTGAGTTTAGTGAAGAGTAATAAAAACAATTAAGAAATTAATTGGATGATGAAATTGTTTTAAAATCTTGCATGCATATAGTCAAATCAAGCATGTCAACATAATGAATCCAACGTGCCCAATATCTCATAGTTTTGAAAATATTAAGTTACTTAAATGTCGAATGAATGCTCTATGATCGGTGAATCAATAAAGTCTTCCGTCCCAACATTAATACTACAATGTATGTTGGACCTTCATTTCTAATGCCCTCTTTTCAAAGAAGAATGGCCAAATACGCTAAGAAATAATATTTTAGGCAAATGGAAATTGAACAGGTCTAACCTGACTTGAAATTGGTCACATCGAACATGACTTCTTTAATAAAAGGATAAAAATTGTGGACTCAAATCAACGCGTTAGCAACCTGAAGATCCTAACCAGACTCGATAACCCATTTTAATTTTAAATAATTTGATAAAATTGATATATCATCAAAAATTTATGTTGATCGGGCGTGAATCTCGAGGGAAAATCAAGTTGAAAACTTCAAAAACTAAACCGGAGACCATCTAAACTCCGATTTCAGCAAACTTACAGTACAATTGAACATCAAAAAAATACAAACCTAACAACCTTGAATTCGATCATTCCCAGCCAAAATGAGTCCAAATAAAAGGCCGGAAGCCAATTTGGAAGGTTCAATCCATAATTTGGATTACCAAATAGCTTTCAAACATAACATGCTTATAATCGTATCAAGCGGCTTGACAAGACAAATCCAACGAGCCCAATACCATTAAGACATCCAACTGTACAACAAATGAGCCATGATCAAGGGATTCAACATCAGCCGTCCATTCAAATCATTCCCAATTTATTGTTGATCTTCTTCCTATTTGCTGGTCATGCCACTCTCAAAAAATTATAAATAGAACCCTCATTCTTCATTGAGATGGGGAGGAAGAAGGGACCCAAGCAAGAAGAGAAATAATAGAAGCAAAAGAATGACAAGTTCTCTTGCCACCAAACTCCTCCTCGACCATCGTTGAACATCAGCAACGCCACTAACTGTTGCGGGACTTTAGCCCAACTACCGACAGATGTTAGATTTTTGCCCGGCCACCAGCTGATATAGACTTCGGCCCATCGTCGGATTTTGCACCCAACGCCAGACTCCCACCAATCGCCAGCTTTCTAATAGATGCTGAACTTTCGCCCGTCGCCGGAATTCTTCCCAACGCCAGACTTCTACCTGTCGTCGTACTTTCATTGTAGTTCTTCCCAGTATCGGACTTCTGCCCGTCGCCAAACTTCCGTCAGACTTCTATCTGATGTCGGACTTTCGTTCATCGTTGAACTTTTTCGTGACGCCTGACTTTTGCCCATTGTCGAACTTTTAATCTCTGTCGCCAGCCGACTACGGTTCTTTCGACCTCCATCACCAGATAAAAGTCTTTTGGACTTCCGTCACCCGCCAACAACAATTCTTTCAACCTCCATCGCCCACTGACTATGGTCCTTCTAATATCCTTCATCGATTACGGGCCTTCCGACCTCTGTCACCAGCCAAGAATGGTCCTTCCGACCTCCGTCACCTGTCGACTACGATCCTTCCGACCACCGACACCCTAGTACGGTCTTTATGACCTCCGTCTCCCGCTGACTATGGTCCTGCCGACCAAATGAATTTATCAATACTAATTCTTCCCATTTCTACACTGTAATGCATTCTATATAATGTATATTTGTTACATCAAGCCAATGCCTTCTCTTTAATGAAGGGTTTCATTTGTAAACAACTACAAATACTAGTTGAATTATTTAAACTGGGCTAAGTTCCATGATTTTTTCACCTTTTTAAGGGTTTTCCACATAAAAATCTTGTCGTCTCTTTAAATATTACATCATTTCTTTCATTTGTTTGTGTGCTTGATCTTCGTACACCATTAAGACGTCAAACTCTATACTTCTCTGCCGCCATGAGTATTCCAGGACTCAACAAAAATCTTTTTAACAATAATTTTGAGCTTAATTAATGAAAAATAAGATAATTATATCAACAAATAAAAAAATAAGAAAAAATAATTTAAATGGGTCATTTCATATCACATTCGGGTTGGCGGATCAACCCAAACCCTAACCATATCATAATCATGTCAGAATTTCATATCTAAACCCAATCAATCTATTAAACTGATCAAACTAAACCCAAATTTTTCGGATTAATTGGTCAGATTTTTTTTTTTGACACTCCGAAATAAATCTACTAAAATTTTCTAATTTGTCCGGTTCTTAAGCCCAATGCAGTTCTAAACCCATTTCCTTCAATTTTTTAAGGCAGCGCGACGCTCGCGGTGAAATAGTTTGGCGGAAACGACGGAGCTATCGCCTCCTCCGAATTCTGAACGTTTCAATATACTCGTTTCAGTCGATGCCGACGCCGACGGTGGCGGGACCACTTTTTTTTTTTTTTAATCCAATTTCTATATATATATTTTAATTTTTAAATAGTTTGTTGAACGCTTAACACGTTTGGCCCCTCTTTTTTTTATTTAAATTTAATTTTTATCGTACTTTTTTAGCGTGCCGGTTTGTTGGCCCAAACTACCATGGAAAAACCCTCCCTCGTATTTCCATTAAATTTTCCATTCTTATTTTTGGTATCGAGAATCACGTGTTCCAAATCCGCGCCTTTCTCGCTCTACAAGCAAGGTGATTATAAGGACGCTTCAGGGTTCAGCGCATGATAAGAAACGAGGAAAATTACGAAAAGCTGAGCTCTTGGTCTTGTTTTAAGAGAGAGAAAGCAACTTCGGCAGCGACGATATGTCGAGTGGTGCGGAGATCGAAAAGCGGCCGGAGAAGCCGAGATTTTCCCTAACTTGCAATCTCTTCAGTCAGTATATCAAGGAGAAGGGTATTCCAGCTGATCTCAGCCTGGGAATGGCTTCTCGCTATCTGGGTAGGTATTTTATGAAGGAAGATAAATGAAATCTTTACAGTATGTAGGTTGGGTATGGATTTTTTGCCATCAGTTTGAACTTTTCATTCCAGTTTTTGGCCTTTCCGTTTGCTCGAATGCCCGGCGTCGTAGCAGAGGTTTTGGTTTCGTCTGTTTTCTTTATTTTTGTGTGTGAATCGGAGAGGGTTTTTTTTTTTTTTTTTGCTTTGGTTACTAGATCGAGGTTTTTCCAATTTCGCTTTGAAATCTCTTCTGTGGGAGTCGGATTCTTTCTTGATTATAGCTCTCAAATAAATTTTGGTTTCCCTGCTTAGATTAGGCGAAGTGATTTACGTTTCTTGTTTTCTAATTGCTGCTGATTTTTTTTTCTGTAATTTTTGTTTGAATGCTATATATTTCTCAGGGAAGCGCGAGCCATTAAGAGTTCGGAGGACTATGAGCTTGCTTCCGGGCGTCGAGATCTCCGGCGACGATCAAACCGATATAGCGGACGGCATTCCGGTCGGAAACGCTGCGAGATCCGTGGCTCCGGCGACCGACACAGAGTATGCCCTTAATTTACAGCTGCATCCTACATTTTTTTTAATATATATGCGAATTTGGTTCATCAGTTTTGCAATTATACCTCGGCGAGCTTTCCGCCACGGCCGCAGCTCATCTTCCGCCGATTTGGTGTTCTTTTCTCCTATTATTGTGGGATTTCAGGGAGTGCTCTGCATTTTACAGGGCGTCGGAGAAGGCGCAGCTGACTATATTCTACGGCGGGAAGGTGCTGGTTTTCGACAATTTTCCGGCTGAGAAGGCCGAGGATCTGATGCAGTTAGCGAGCAGAAGCTCGGGTACGGTTTCTAATACTCAAAGCTTCTCTTTAATGCCTTCAAACAATCTGCCCGTCGTAGATCGCCCAGCTTGCCTTGCTCCGGCTAATTCTCCCGCGAGTTTCCCGGCGAAGCCGAAGCCGAAGCCGAACATGTTTCCTGGTGCGGACTCTTCCTTTCTCATTTTATTTTTCGTTCATGTGCGTTATTACTATATTGAATAGTTTGGTTACAAATTATCCTTCTTCTTAATTTTTTTAATTCCATTATTTCTATTTCAATCACATTTTTTACCTAGAATTCAATTTTTATTTGTGCTTAAATGTAATTAAAGATAATTATTTATTAGTTATCGTCACGTTAAAAATAAAATGATAATTTAAGATCAAAAGCGTAACAAAAAATAGTTATTTTAATTCGTTCCTTCTTCATGAAATGTGATCTCAGGTTCTCAACAAACTTAAAATATTTATCCATAAAATATAGTAATTTATGATATTTTTTAATAATCTGTAAATTATAACTGATCTTCATACGACTGATTTAAGAACTCAAGAAAATTTGGGTGAAGACATTTTCAGTAAAACATGCTTAGCAGATAAGACATCTTTGAGAGATCAAATTAAAAAAGTTATTTTAAATTTTTTTTTTTTGTAAAATTAGATAAGCAATTTGTTAACTATTAGCAATTTTTAATTATTTTTTTGTTATCTTTGTTGCAAAACAGATCTTCCTATTGCAAGGAAAGCATCACTCCACCGCTTTCTGGAGAAGAGAAGAGATCGGTGAGAAGCTTTATCTTATTTATAAAATGGCAAATTACTTTGTTAGAAAATTTCTAATTAAGTTATGGCTAATATTAGCCTTTAAATTATTGAATTTTTTTTCCAGCAGCTGAAATATCAATTTAATCATTTTTTTAGGAAATTAAGTATTTAATTTCTGTTTAAAGGCTAATTAGATTTATGTTGAAAAATTATCAGGATTAACGCGAGGGTGCCATATCAAATGGGCAGTGACGAAAGCATAAAATCTGTTGCAATTTTGAAGGAGAAGGAGAAGGAGAAGGAGAAGGATGTCAGTCAGTCATGGTTGGGCTTGGGTTCTTCGATAACAAGCTGATAATTAGTAATTACTGTATTTTATTCTTAGCTAATCTTATTTTTTAGATCGTTATTTTAATCAAATTTACTTAGCAGGATTTGTACTTTTATATAAAATAGGATTTTAATTCTATATTTATATATAATAATTGTGTAATTTATTATTTTTCCTCGATAATCTTTTCAAGGGGTGAGGCAAAAATGCCGTTGTCTTTTGTTTGATATTAATTATGTGACGACAGAGTAAAGTGATTATGGTAACGTGCTGTGGGGAAGCTGTTTGGCGGGAATATTGAACATTGGTGGCATTTATGTAATAATTAAATCAGTGTCGTATAAAAATAGCTATGGTAACTTGAGTTGAAAGTTTCTCACACGTTTTAATTTCCTGTAACACGCAGCTGGCCTTAGAAATTGTGGTAACAATATATATTTTTTTTAAATATTGTTGAGTCTGGAGTATTCGCGGCGGTAGAGAAATATAATATTTAGTGTCTTAGCGTTGTACGAAAATTTGGCACGCAATCAGATAAAAGAGAGGGTCTAGCATTTATGAGACACCAAGATTTTTATGTGGAAAACCCCTGAAAATGAGGAAAAACTAAGGGCATAGCCTAGTTTGAATGAATCCACTAGTATTGCAGTTGATTACAAATGAGGCCCTTCCTTGGCGAAGTCCTTAACTTGATGTACATCTTATAGAGTACATTACATGATGCGAATACAAAGAGTCGCTGTTGACGTGTCTGTTTGGTCGGATGATATTCTCTCATATCAAGAAGTTTATATCATTCATACATGCTAGTATAGATGGGAGTTGCTTTTAACAATTGGATACTAAGTTTCTTTCAAGTTGCCCAATTTGGTATGAATTTCTTGATGCTTTTCCACATTTCTTTTTTCCTACTTTTGGTGCTTGATTATAATGATTTTTAGGGTTGGTTGTACTAGCCTCTTAGTTGCTCTATTACTTTTTTAAGTATGGTTGATGGGATAATTTTTTAGTTATGTTTGTAGCTTAGGATCAACTTAGACAAATATACAGTTCTATCAGATAAGTTTCTTATGGCTCGACTTCTTAATTGTTGCTATTTAGAGCTTTTGCTACAAAGTTGACTCTAAGATTTTTTATTATTTTTGTGTAGTTTGTTCATTCATTTTCTTTTTCTTTTTTTAACAGAAAGAAAATATTATTATTAAAAGTGAAGGATACACCGCAAGACCACGACATTGCCACATCATGGGAGGTACAATCAATGAAAAACAAAAGTCAAAAATGGATTGACACGGACTTAGACTGACATCCAGTTGCCAGAGAGGGGCCATCCAGTGAGGATAAAAAATTAGCCAAAAAACAAAAACCAACAAGCAGCAAACACCAGACCACCACGGTTGTCCAACCCTAGCCATCAAAGTTGCATGCAGAATGACTGCTTCCTCATAGTCCATATCCAAAACAACGACGGCACCATCCTCCCCTGAGTTAACCAAGGACACATCACGACCATTAGCTGAAGAATTAGAGTTAGTATCTGTAGACTCCACACAATCAGTATGCAAGGGACTAGCTCTAGAATTAACATAGCAATTAGTATCTAACAAAACCACACTGCCAGGAGCCACAATCAGAGGACCCCCACCCATACCAGCACCACAAAAAACAAATTGGTTAGCTACCCGAACAAGTCACAACAATAGAAATAGGTACATCATGAGAATGAAATGGGCCAGACGGAGTTGAAACAACAACAACTTCAACATCACCAATAACCACATCACCCAACGAATTAACATGCAAAGAGACGGGAGACACAACCATGGGCGGACCCCCATTGACCTGAGGGGGGGCAAATGCCCCCCCCTCAAAAAATTTTTTTTTTTTTATTTTAGAGGGATTGTTTGAAATATTTTGGGTATTTTTGGTATTTTGCTCCCTCTCAAAAAATTTTTTTGCCCTCATTTTATAAATCCTAAGCATCTTTGCCCATCCCCCACAAAAAAAAAATTTTTTTGCCCACCCTGAAAAAAGAAGCTGGATCCGCCTCTGGACACAACCACATGATTCTCCAGGTAACCAATAGGGTTCACAAACGGTAAAACAACAGGAGACAGAACAACTATATTAGGACTAGAATTGATAATAGCAGTATCTCCTAAATCACCCCATCATATCCCGAGACCTACACATCATTCTCCAACAAGATAGGAGCATAAACAACCTCCACCCTAGGCATAACAAGAGGTAGAAAAGAGGGGGGAGATAAATTCAAAGCAAGTTTAGCAACTGCATTAGATAAGTCAGTCGAAAGAGGAGGACGACATCTCCTAGCCATATGCCCAATACACGTACAAGATGCACAAAAGGGGGGAATTCATCCAAAATAACATCCTGCACATATCCTAAACTTTCAGAACCTAACCAGACCTGATTTGGATAGGATTTAGTTATATCAAACTCCGCCAACACACGAGCCATGGAAGGCCGTGATCCCACAGAAGTAGCCACATCAATTTTCAAAGGTTTACCAAAAATAGCTCCCAAACCATGAAGTATACGAGGGGTATAAAGATGAGGATGTAATTGCGGAAAAGATACCAAAATCGGGATGACAGGCGACTCAACACCAACATCCAAGCTGGGAGAACATTTCATGAGTTTCATGTAACATTTGAAAACTAGGTAGAATCTATGACAAAATACCATATAATAATCAAGATCATTAGCTAGTTTAATCGGAATATGTGATGGGTCAAGCAAGGTGACCGAAACTTCAGTTCATTCATTTTCTTTTTTATAGAGTTCTATTTTATTTAGGGGTGTCAATTTCTGGTCACGGGTCGGGTTCGGGTCGGACCCGGAACTGACCCGGGTTCAAACGGGTTGACCATAACCCGACCTGGTTAGGTAAACGGGTTGAAAATGCGAACCTGGACCCGACCCGGCGGGTTGCCGGGTTGACCCGACCCGACCCGGGAGCGAGGTCGCACGCGGAGCTGGGCAGGGTCGCGAGCAGAGCAGGGCAAGGTCGCGACGCGCGCGCGGGGTCGGGGTCCAGCTCGGGTATGGTTCGCTCGCGCGCGGGGTCGCGCTCGCGCGGCACGGCGGCAGCGCGGACGGCAAGGTCGCGACGCGCGCGACAGTGGGGCGTGGTCGAGCCTTTTTTCGCGCGACAGCGGGGCGGGTTACGCGGGTAGGTCTACGGGTTACGTTAAAACGGGTTCGCGGGTTGACCCGGCAACCCGTCGGGTCAACCCGAACCCGACCCGTTTTTCAGACGGACCGATTTCTGGAACCCGAACCCGACCCGTTTTGAAATCGGGTCGGGTCCAATCCGGATTTTTCGGGTCGGGTCCGGGTCGGGTTTTCGTGTCGTGTCAAATATTGACACCCCTAATTTTATTAGTGGATGCCTTTTTTGTAGCTTGCAAGACTATCAAAATGTTTCCTTTGTAATTTAATTAAGTCCTGATTTTTATTACTATATTTTATAGATTAAAATCATCAAATATATTTAAATTTTATCCACAATTCATGCATTCAAATCCATGATACCTAAAAGTTTCTCTTGAACTTTCAATTATATCACCTCTAGCAATAATATCTTTCATTATTATGATAAATATTTTTTATCATCTCATTAAATCTTCATTTGAAACTTTTTATAATTTTAAAGTTGGTGTAAAAATAAACTTTTTAGCCAAAATATTTCAAAATTAACAAAAAAAAAAAAAAACAACCAAATAAAAGTTGTGGTTGTAATTTGAAGAACAATGCAACGAAAAAAGTCCCAAAGGAAACCTAAATTATCTATATAAATATTTTTCATAATCCATTAAATTACCTATATATTTTAAATACATGGATTGAATTAATGTAATAATATTAATTACTAAATGCAGTCTATTTTTTTAATATAAATAAAAATAGCTCTTTTAAAAATAAAAAAATTTGCGTTGAGAGTCTTCTTATCAGAAGACTAGCCAGATCATGTCGGCAAAAGTGTAAATGTTACACGTCTTTTGCATGAGGATTTCATCTGGCCGTTCATCATGGAAACGACGGGTATGCTTCCATTGCCGTTCAACGATAGGGCAAGCAAAGGTTGCTTGAATTGAAAGAAAGGGTAGATATTGGAAAATGAGTACATGGGCACGTTACCGCTTTTCTCATTTATTTTATGTGAAAACAAAATGTTTAAAAATAAGAATTAAAAAATAAATTAAAATTTTATTTTAAAAAAAATGTATTTGTCTTTCTGATATAAATTTTATCAAAATATTTATTTAGAACTTTTTTTTATGTTAAGTTCTTTCGGGTTTGAGAATTTTGAAGAATGTCTATTTATAACTTTTGTTAAGCTCATTAAAAAAAAATTTTTTTTGATCAAACTTTGAAAACTTTCAAATTTAAATAATTAAATCCAAACCATTCAAATTTTGATATATTACTGTAAATAGATAGATGAAACAAATTTTTAGATGAGAGAGCTTAACAACATGAAAAGTTTTATGAACTTTCTCCAAATGGAAAAATTATTCTGTGTGGAGTCCGGACGAAGCTTTACTTCCAGGGGGCGAATCAGGTGCAACCATATCAGCGGTATCGAGCCCGGTACAGAGCGATACAGAGCAGTACTGAGCCGCGGTTCCGGTGAAGAGGTGACGTAGATCATTCTGATTGGTTTCTGGGTATCGTTCGGCATCTGCACTAAAAAAATAATCCTCCAAATGAGTCCAAATCATTCACTTAAAACACAATTAGGAATTTTGCGAAATTAATTTAAGGGCAAAATCTTACGTGCTTATATAAAAAAACAGTGCCTCAACATAAAAACTTCAACAAGATTAAGATCACTTAATTATGATATATGTCAATAAAATACTTAAATGCTAAAAGAGTAGTCCATTATCAATGTAATTAGCATGGGTCGATCATTAATGGTGTGCTTAGGGATTTAAGCTAAAATTATCAAAATATCACTCTAAAAAACTATATGTATACCCTCATTCATCATATGAGAAGGACCTTAACCTTATTCTTTCTCTATTTTATGTGTGGGTGTAATTCACTATTGATAGTACTTACGCGTATTTCTATTTTATACGACGTTGTATATTTTTGTAATAATTTTTTAGTGAATTAGATCATTTCTCATTCTTTATGGATGTAGGTTATATTGAAATTAAATCATATAAATACTAGCCACTTTATTATTAATTTCTCAATCTTTTTTATTTTACTTTGTAGTATAATTTTCTCAATATTTGTGATGTTTTAAATCTAAAAGTTTTGGCACCTCATATTATAACTATTAAAAAATCATAAACAACCTAAATATTTAATTCAAAGTCACTTATAACTCTCTAAATTTTGAAACTCACTATTATATTTTAATATATAGGGTTCATTGGGACGGCTTTCTTTCTGTTTCTCAAAGCGGTATTTTAATTTTTGTACTAAGAAGCTGCTTTAAGAAACAATAAGAAAGTTGACTCAAACAAAATCATAATCTAAGAGACTCTTCATGAAATACTTGATTCATTTGATAAATATACTCATCTTGAAATCATGAGCTATATTTTCACTAGAAATGATCGATATTGCATCTTAAAAAGAAATTTTGCAATATAGTTGCACTGTGAGATTATCAAACTTATTTGTTTGACTTTGACTAACTAAGGTATTTAAACTGAATTATAATTTTATTATTATTTTTAGCATATGAATCTCTTTTCAATTTATTATTATTTTTTATGGCACAATAATCTTTACAATTGGTTGAACATGATCTCAATAGTTCTAGCTTTATAAAGTTGAGTGGTTGGGACTAAAGAGGTTGGTGAGAGATAAGGCTAGGGTTTCTAGGAGACATGGAGGTGGAAGTAGTTGAGCTCTTTAGAGGAAAGCTTCAATGTTCTATTGAAGTGGATGTATAGATATAGGGATTTGATTGATATGCTCCAATTATTGGAGAGTTGGTCACATTAAAAAAAATCATTAAATAAATAAATATATATGGGCTTATATATTAAAATAAGCATGCACTTGATGCCCTAACTTGTTGGATTAACTCATATTTGTTTTAATAGCAAAAAATTAGGAAACTAAGTTTTCAAAACCAAGCTTAAACTATTCAAAATTAGATACAATTAAAATATAATATAAAGGTCATGTAAATATTTTATGTAAAATAAAATTAATTGAAATTTATTTGATCAAGTGAACTTGTTTTACTAAAAAAATATAAATAAGTATTTGAGTTTAAAATATGATGATTAATATAATTCCTTGCATTTTTATGAATATCTTTATTTTTTATTTGATTTCATTATAGATTACATATTTTATTTATATTTTTTTGTGAGTATTATTTCTTTTTCATAATGTACATAAAGATTTACTTGGAAAAAATGATCTTGAATTCTTTTATTTATTTGAATGAAGTTTAGAATTTACCTTTAATTTTATAATATTAATTTTTACATATTTGAGGATGATGATTTATCATTGTTGTAGCAATAAATATTAAGACTTTCTAGAATGATTAGTGGCCATCAACTTGTGTGTGTAAAACATGAGAAAATTTTTCAATTATGATTAGTTTTAAAATTTTTAGATTAATATAAGTATATTATTAATATATGAAAAAATAATTAAAAGTTCTATTAAGTTTAATTTTCTTGATAAAAATCAAGTTAGGATTTCAAATTTTGACAATAATTTTAAAGAGTTTTGTTGTAAAGAAATTTAAAGACACCCCACTGAAGAAAATAAAATGATCATTTTTTTAATAATTACATTGCAATAAAATCAAGCCATTTCAAAAACACTCTTTCTAGCTTCCATGGATCGGCTAAAGGATGGGCCATGGATCAGCCTTTCCATAGCCCAATGAAGCAGATATCCATATTTCAAAGCCCAATGGATTTGAACAAGTTAGCTTTTGGAGGCTTAAGATTGGCTAAACTGATTGCACATATCTTTTTCTTGTAACTAATGACTCAGATATCTGATAGAAAAAAAATTAAGGCACCATGAAATTCATTAGGCATTTCATCAACAATTGGAATTGAAAATAGATGTAGAATGATAGCTTGATTTAAGGCACCGTAGTGGACATAAAATTATCATGTATCACCCTTCTTTTTCACTACTAGGATAAAGGATGAGATTGTTCCTTCATGCAACATTTTGTTCTTTAATTTTTCTCTTATTTTCTTTTGAAAATGGGGTAATGGTAAGGGCGGTAAGGAGAGATTATTACGTGCGAAGTTCAGATTGAAGAACCATCCGGTTTTTCTAATTGTGCGTAGTAAAAACACAATTGTTGATTACCACTGTGCTATTGCTGCGCACACTCACAAGTATTAGACATAGCTCTATATAAATATTTCTACTTTCCACGTGTAATATTGTAACTGGTCTCTTTATGACTAGCTACCTAGCATAGCTATATATAGCTACATGTACCTTGTTAACATGTGAATAGAATTAATCTTTTTTGCCTTCATCTTCTTGCGTCCTTTTCTTTCTTGTTTCGGTTCTACCATGGCTGATGCTTTCATGGTATCAGAGCAGGGAACCAACTAATCTAAGTTACATCCCTTCCGCTCACGCTCTTCTTGCCAGCAACAATGGCAACCTCCTCCTCCTCCAATGCTGCCACCACATCTGTATCTTGCCCGAACTCCAGCAACAATCTGGAAAATCAAACTACGTCTGAGTCCCGTCAACAACTCAAATTCTTGATGAGTCACATCAAAGGTATCATCTCCCTCACACTCACAGCCGAAAGCTTCCCCCTATGGCGCTCACAGGTCTTCAACCTTTTCAAGGCCAATGAGTTTGAAGGCTTTCTTGATGGTAGCTACACCTGTCCTTCTCCGCTTCATCCGACCTCTGCAAATGAAATTTCATTTCAAACTTGGAATCTCCTGGACCAAAATCTTGCCGCCGCCCTCTATTCAGTCATCTCACCGAGCATTCTTCCCTATGTATATTCTCTGGACCACTGTGCTGAGACCTGGGAAACGATTAATCGCCGGCTCCAATCCAATACTCGCTCTCGCACCATCCAGCTGCGCAACGAGCTTCATCATCTTTCTATGAAAAATCAGTCTTGTTGACCTCATTTTTGTATGAGGTCACTTGGACCAATTCTGACCATAGATTAATTTCCAAATCATCAAATTTTAGGCTCTAAGATCCTTCTAGACTTCAGACCTTAGGTTCTATTCTAGACCTTAAGACCCTGCTAGGAGTCAGACTTTAGGATCTACCTAGATCATAAGTCAATCCAGACATATAGTCAATCAAATCCAAAACCCAATCCAAATCCAAAATATTAAACCAAAATCCAATGCTAAAAGGCCAAGTCCTAAAGGCCTTTTTCAGCAAATTTTCAAACATTTCAAAACCTAATCAAATGACCTCCGATTCAGAGTCCATCTATTTCATACTGATGGGACATGTCTCTGGAGGCAACCCTCCAAATTTGAGCTCATTCTGAGGTCTCTAACCTCGAAAACTTAATTAAAATCCAAAGGCTGTAAAACCTTCAAATATTTACAGCCCATGCCACTGGACCTATCACTATGAAGTTTTTGACCTTAGAGCCTTCACCAAATTCTCTAGTCACTTCCAGACCCTTAATATTGATATGTTGATCAATAAACTGCATTTTTCTGGACTCATTTCAGCCCCTAGTGGTCATGAGCCCAAAATGACCAAAATACCCCTATGGGGCTCAAATAGTGATTTCAAACCAAACGACCTCCAAATTGAATGCAACCACCTCCAGCAAGTTTCAAATATAAAACCAAACCTGTTGAGCCCATTTTCAGACTTTGGGTCAACTTGGTTGACCAAGTCAACCTAGTTGACCTAAGAGGCTCTTTAAAGGCTCAAATAGGTGTTTTGACCTAATTGATCTCCTCAAACCTTCAAAACACCTTCAATAAACTCAAAAACCATATTTCAAACTTGTTGAGCCCAAAATTGGATGACCCAAACAATAGTTGACCAAGTCAACTAAGCCATGGTTGGTCAAATTCGACCCATATGAACCAATTCAATACATTCAATCAAATCAACCCATCCAAATCATACCAAACCAATCAAACTCTCAAACACATCTTCAAATATGTTTCAAATCCATTCAATTCATTTGGAGTCAAATCCATTGGAGTTTTGACTTAGTCAAACCCAAAATTATAGTCAAACTCTCACTTATATGTTTTCATACACTCAAACATCAACCTTCAAGCCTTAGATCCATCATTCCAGCACCCATGGCATCCCCATATGCCACCCCACCTATCTTTGACCAGTTGACTGGTCAACATAGTCAACAAACCCCTTTAGGTGGGTTAAATATCTAAATGGCTAGACTTAAGCTAACCCATTTCTTATCAAATTATCCCAGCAAATACTCAAAATTCTCTCCCATATGCCACATCACCAGTCCACATGGCAAGTGGACTGGTCAAACAGTCAAACCAATCCTTTAAATGGGTCAAACTTGGTCAAAGCACCATTTAAAATTAATCTATTCCACTTAGGACCTAACCAACAGCCCTAAGGACCTCTAGAACCTTCCTAGAGCCTTTCATGGCCTTTGGATCCAGATCCTACAGCTCTAAATCAAACCCATGTGGACTATGGGACAAAAGAGGCTTTCCACCTCACGTGTCCTTGTGTCCTTTGATCCACCAGCTTTCCAACCACTCTCTGGACACTTGGCAACATCCAGAGGTGCACTCAAGTGATCCTAGCCGTCCAAGTAGCTTAGGGTTGTTTGAATAGGGCAAAAACGATGGAAAGAGCCCTCATTCTCACCCTAGCTCTCTCTCTCCAACCAGAGCTTTTGAACCCCAATATCCAGTCCATTTCAAATCCCTATGGCCTTCTCTACACGGCTATAGTCAAATCCCACCGTTAGAAGTTCGCCGGCGGCAGGCTTCCCGGCGAACCGAGGTGATTTCCGTTCAAAGGCTCATAGGGATCGATCCAGGCGTTTTCGAGCCAAGTTTTCTTCTACAAAAAGGAGCGTGGACAGCCTACAAATGCAACATGCCATTAAACGGATAAAACCGTCCAAAATCGAGGTGAAAAACTTAAACCCTAGGTCTAAGTACACTAGCTTAAATAGAGTTTTCTACAGTTCATATTAAGCTATAAAATCAACTCCCCATTAATTATGTTCACTCCTATTATCTCTGTTTAAAATTTCATGAACTTTGGTTGTCTGAGTTGAGAGAACGAGCTAGAAAATGAAGTTAGGGTGCATTTCGTGATCCTGCTTCGGTATACGTTTTCTGGACCGTTGATGGCTCGATCAACGATCCAGATCGAGCCATTCAGCGGTCCGTCCAACCGCGTAATCTATTCGGTGGATCAAACTCTAGTTCAGCTTGATCGTAGCCGTTGGTTCAGCACCGCGGATTGATTCTCCGCCGTTCGATCTCGTTAACCGATTTCAAATGGCGGGATTTCATCTCGGCCGTTGGATGGATCCCGCGAACGATTGAACGGCGAATGTCCGCTGCCGACGTGGATTAGTGAAACCGCGTGGGGCCCACGCGTTTTCTCAATCAGCCGGTAATGATTGCAAGCGCCGCCGAGTTTGCTGGACGAACCCGGACGCGCCACGTGGAGCCGCCGCCGGAGTTAATTAAAGGGTTTTATTTAATTTTAAAACTAATTAATTACCAGAAAACTTCAAAAAAATATTAAAAAATATTTATAAATCCAAAATTTTAATATTTGGTATCAAAATTTTTATAATCTCATAAATTTTAATTTAAAATTAATTTCAAATCAAAATACTTAATATATATTTTCAGTTATTTTAAATAATTAACATTTGAATATTTTTTTTTATATACCATTTAATTAAATATTATATTAAATATTTTGAAAAATTAAAATTAAAATTTATTTTAAAATAACCCTATAACCAGTGGACCTCTCAAATACTTAAAAATTATTCTAATAATATTTTCAAATTATTATATTTTAAAATTTATGTCTTTATATATAAGCTTATACATATAAATACATATATTTTATAAAATATTTTAAAATTATATATTTAAATGTCTAATTTTGAGAGGTCCATTGAAATTTTAAACATAGGTTAAGCTTATGTGAACAGAAATTATGGGGGAGGATTAATGGGTAATTATTTTAATTATCCATTGATCTATTTAATATTTATGTTAATTATTCCTAACTTTTGCATGATTAGTTTGTGCACATACCACCTAGTCTAGGATCTCCTAGTTTTAAGGGCTTGATTGTGCTTTTGTGTGATGCATATATGTTTAGTTAAGGGTTAGTCAAAACTTCAATTCAAACCTATTAAACTTAGTGTCACTAAGGACAATAATTAAGGATATATGTTTAGAGAACTTAGAATATTTCCAATAATTAGGATTCACTTCCCCTTGAGTTGAAACTTCAAACACTTGAACTTAGCGACATGTACAGCCACTAGGAAAAGTTCCACTGATTTTTGAAGCCTTTAAGCCCCTTAATCGAATTTCCTAAGTTTAAACCTTAATTAATCCTCAAAACTTCTAAAAAAATGTAATAAATCCATTTTGAATCCAAAAAATATGTGTAAGCCCTCTAACTGACCAGAATTCAGCCCTTAACTCAAGAAAATTAAAACCAAATTGATTGAACAGCAAATTGAACCTTAACTTAATTTTAATTGAAAACCAATATTTGATTAATATAATTAATTAATAAATATTAAAAATTTCAAAAAATTTCCCGAACACTTGAGAATCCCTCCTTAGGTCATTCCTGACCTTTGGAGTTGATTTCAAGGAGTTGGAAACTCATTTGGAGCAAAATCTCAAAAGGGCCCTTTAATTAAAGACTTTTAAAAGTTCACTAAATACATCAAAATTCAAACCTTCATAACTAATTCCAGAAAAATCCAAATTGAACAAACTCACTTGCATTCAACTCCTAATAATGTCTAATATTTATTAAAAATATTAAATTCCAGAAATCTGTAATATTTCAAAAAGTCAACAAATTGGTCAAACCGTAGTTAAAATCTAGTTCAAAACTTCAAACCTTTGTAATCAAATGCAGAAAAATCCAATTTCAACGTACTTACCTTCTAACTGATCGTAGTAAGGTCTAGTATTTTAATAAAATGCAAACTTTCCAGAAAACACTTTTAATCAAAAAGTCAACTTTTGACCCTTTAATTAAATGATTAAAATATTCAAAAATTCATAAAAAGTTGAAAATTGTTCTAAAACTCCAGAAATGATTAATCAACCCTTAAAATCAGTAATCAACCAATTTTGATTAAAATTCATTAACCTTCAAACTTTAATCAAATCAAATCACTTAATTATATCGGGTACCACTGGGTAACCCAGGCCTACGAGGCTATTAACTTAGCCCCAAGGAAGGTGAAATAAACTTCACGGCCTCGGTGTGAAACAAAGGTGGTATTCAACAAATAATTAAGAATTAATTTTAAAATTAATTTCAAGCTATTAATATTTAAACTCAAATTTAAATCCCTTAAGCCTTTCAACCAATCGAACATTAAGCAACTTCAATCTAATGATCCTATTTAGGACATATCAAAACCACACGACCTACCTCACACACTTTAGATGTTGTGCTAGGATCACCGACCCTAGTTTTAGGATAGGCCGGTGTTTTACTTTTTCTGCTGTGTGCCGGATTTTCGTAGCTTTCACTGCATGCTGTTTGCTAGTGTAGAATTGTTATGTTTATTTACTTGCTTTCTGCACTCTGTGTTTGATTGTGCGTTAGACCTACCCATAGGCTAGGAACGAAATATATATATTTGTGCAATCTTATGCAGGTGGCCATGCTCATATAAGGAGCTGAAAACTAAAGGGGGCAGTTAATAAAAAAAATATAACTCTTTGCACAGGTACCTGCCGCGCTTAAGACCCCCTTTAAATAAAAAAGAGCATGGCCAAGTGTGGCTAAAAAACAAACGCATTTCAATTTTCTATATTATAACTGCTTGGGAATGAGTATATAATTTTTGATTATTAGGATAACCTTGCAGGATCGAGTCTAGATTTTCATTCTTTAATCAAGATGTAAATTTGATTGTGTAAAGGTTGTAATTACTTAAAATGATTTGAATTTGGGAAATTTGATCCAACTTGATTTCCAAAGAGGTGAAGACATCCCTAAAGGGGAGAGTCTTCTTCCATTTGGAAATTAAATTAGGATCTCTTTCAAATATCCAAAGAGGAAAGATAACACCCCGATTAAGGGGGAGTCTCTTTTCATTTGGGTATCCGGAACCGACGAATCAAGGTGTTCGTGAGAAGACGAAGAAATGGACAACGAGAAGAATCCCAAATCTCAAAGTCATTTGATTTAGGATTAGAAACCCGGGTTGTAGTCAGTGGTGCCCGGCCACTTTACTTCTCTGCAAAATTCTGTGATGTAATAATAAGGGCACTTGCCTACGGACATTCAATTTGATATATTTAATTTGATTGATTTATTTAAATTGATTGCGCGTTAGAGATACCTGCCTTTATAGTCTTTTTTTTTACCTGCATGCCGATTTTGATTTGACCTGGAATTCGATCGTAGGCTCTTAAGGACTTAATAAAAATTTTCTACTTAAATCAAATTAAAAACTTTAAGCTCACATAGAAACTCTAACGTTTTAAGAAATAAGCCCGGGACCGCCGGGAGTCCTCATTTCATAGCATTCATTCAAATTCAATCTTTTAATCGAGTCGATTAGCATGCATCATATTAGCAACTAATTTAAAAACTTTTAAACCCTTAATTGCATTTGCCTAAGCATCAAACCCAACATAAGTCAAAGGGACCAATTAGGATCTGCTCTAGATGTCGGTCCCGTTCTCAAATACCTTTCTTAAATAACGTCCTGACCACTCTACATAAATTGACCGGACTCATGATTTTAAATCGTTTAGGTGGTTTAGCTGGCTCCCCAATCCAGGCCGGGGTAAGACCAGATTCGCATTGCACTAGCTAGGTTCGGGGCACTAACTTTTAGTGCCCAATTTAGACTTAGGTTCTGAGGCTGGCTCGGGCCATAAGACCTCGAATTTCGGGAATTGAATCCCAAATCTCTAATAAAATCAACCACTCAAACTAAAAAAAGAATTCCTTCCAATCAAATACAAGCCTAACACTTAGGATAGATTGAGGTGTTTCTGAAGTAATTCAGAATCTCAAAGCACCTCCTACTTCTCCTCATTTGACTTCTGAAAATAAGTGTTCAACATTGAACCAATCCCATTTGAAAATTCCTATCATCTCTCTCCTTTGATATCAAACTTTAAAAATCTTAAATAAAATTTACACCGCTATTTTAATCGAGAGTTTTCGTAGGAAATTTTAGTTTCCTACGATGTAATTAACTACGAGGGCTTGCGCTCGTAGGAGATTTAGAAACCCAAAACTTATTTTCAAAACCAATAAATTTTCAAAACCTCTAATTAATTTTCTTTGAAAAAATCAAACCCGACGATCATTATCATCATTTTCAAACGATCCATAATAATTGATATATTCTTTGTTCGGAGAGATATATCAATTATTATCGTGACTTCGATTATGAAATTAACGATCTTTTATCCGAATTAGAATAATCAAACAATTGGTTAAATTCCATTTTGATCCTCCGGGGTCGAATGTAATTCTCCCTTTGAGTTTGACTACGATAATTTGGATAAGATTAGAATTCTGAAATTTGAACCCATTAGGGAACGATATGATCATCTTTCGAGGTGATATATTGTTCATAATGATGTGTTAAATTTCAAAATTTAAAATTTAAATATTTCCAAAAAAATTAATTCTTTTTCAAAACTATATATACATAAATATATATTTTTCAATCAAAACAAATTTGGCGACTCCGCTGGGGATAAATCTCACTCTCCATCTTTAATAGCGGTATGAATTTTATTGAATCGGTAGTCTTAACTACCCTTCTCTCCGTTGGTCCCTCTCTCATTTCTTCCTTGGGTGAGTGTGGCCAACTCAATTAAGACATGTGAAACGAGAGGTGAGTGTAGGAAACCTCTTCCAAGCCAGGCTTTGACCTTTTGCCTCCAACTTGATTGGTAGAGCGAAAGAGTCAAGCCAAATCCTTTTGTATATGTTGCAAACTTGCATGCTAGTAAATAACTAGCGTGCTAAGTTTCACAATTTACAGGAGATTTTTCAATTTCAAAATCCATATTTCAATCCTTTAGAAAAATTCAATCACTTTCAAATCTCAATCAATCCATATATTCTATCATTACTTATGAAATTATAACTCCTATAATTTGATATGTGTGATAGAATACAGACCTCTAGTTCGAATTCAAGTCTAGAATTTGAATCTTTCTGGCGAAGTCAAGTTTTGACATTTCACTCTCGGACAGTTCGTCGGAGTGAAAGAGTCAGGTTGACTTGTTAAAATCGCCCCCCTCTAAATTTGTTAACCTTTATGTTGAACGCTTGTTTAACATATTGAGTTTCAAATATAAGGGGAGAATCCGCCGGAGTTTTAAAATTTTAAAACTTACCCAAAATCTTTCAAATCAACTTCAAATCATCGTTGTCATGTGTCTTTTATAATATTCTATTGTAATTGAACACTTGCAACGCTAACCCAAAACTTTCCAGTCAATTCTAGGCTTTAACATTTCACCCCCAAATCATTTGGTGAGGTGAAAGAGTTAAGCCTATTTTCTCAGGATCTTTAGGTTACTTTTGTAAACCTACACATTTGAATAAAAATCAATGTGTTGAGTTTCAAAGTTTGAAGAAAATCTGTTCAATTCCAACGTCAAAGTCAAATTCAGTCTTAAGTTTAAATTCAACATTAAGTTCAAATTCTATTTCAAACATAAATTCAACTTCAATTTTGATTTTAAAGTCAAAATTTGGGCTTTGACATTTCATCCCAAGTCGATTGGTGAAATGAAAGAGTTGAGCCCAATTTTTGGATTTTTCATATCAATTTTGTGAACCTACATGATTGAGTGAAACTCAATATGTTGAGTCATAAAATTTGAAGAAGATCCACTTGATTTTAATATCAAATTCAAATTCGACCTTAAGCCCAAATTCAATCTCAATCTTAAACCCAGGTTCGATTTCAACAATAAATTCAATCTCAAATTTGAGTTCAAAGTCAAGTCCGAACTTTGACATCTTGCCCTAAATCAATTGGTGTAGCAAAAGAGTCAAGTTCCTCGTCAGTTTTATGAACCACCGTGTTCAATGCAAAATGACACGATTGAGTTATAAAATTTTGAATAAAATTAATCAAATTCAAAACTTAAACGACACTTCAAAAATCATTAATTCAAATCACTTTCTTAATTCCAGGAAATCAAGCACTCAAATGGCTGGGAAATTCGTCTTCTCACTGATTAGAGATGTTCCTGTAGAAGAAATTCTTAATGACAATTTAATTCAGTATGAGATACAATTTCAAAACCTTAAGATTTCAGTTAATGGAGAAAGAATCTTAGATCTGTCCGCTTGTACTCAAGAGAATTTCCCCTTAGTAGAAGTTACTTTAGGGTCAGGAGCTGACTCCCCCATCTCTAAGATGGAGGTTGTTGTCGCCCCAGTACCCATTGTACTCTCTGCTCAGGAGGATCAAAATTAGAAATCAATAACGACAAAAGAGCTACCATCTCAATCTGAGATCGGGTCAAGTTCTAGCACCCATGTCATTGGTAGGAACAAGATGAAGAATTATCTTCGAAGAGCCAGAAAAAGGAATCTTAAGGCTAGAAAGACTACTGAATCTGAAACCTTAGAGAGGACAGACTTCGAGGCCAATCGAGAACCCGTTGCTCCTTCTATGTACCCTCTCCTTGCACAAAGGAGGGAGGTTGTAGAGATGAGAGCACGATCTTCAATACACCTACTTGACTACTACACAGAAAGACTCGAGCAAGAAAGAATTGAACGATCACCAGCAATAGGCCATAGGCCCCCAATTGAGGGTTATGATCCGTCCACTCCATTAGAAGATGTTAAGGCGCGTTACTACACGTGTCCCACTACATCATCTACAGAGGAGGAGGAGTAGAAACCACTCGGGGTGCCACTCTCTTAACTACTAGTCTAGTAGTAATTTGAGAGGGGAAATAATCTAAGATTGTGTCAGATAGTGATACCGTCGAAATTTAACTTTAAACTGGGTCCTATCGTGATAAATCTTTTGATTGTAATGATGTCGCAATATCTAGGGATAGTGCAGACCTTATAATAGTCTCTCCCTCCACAGAGATTGTAGGAATTCAATTCCAAGTTGACAAGGGTCTTGCCACCTAGACTTGTAATCTTTTTAAGGAAAACTTATCAATTTCTCAAGTGTACTAGATCATGATTTTCAAGACAAGTTGATTCCTCTTTTTAATGAAAATTGACCTCTATTTTAAGTCTTAAGCTGGAGAGAGTTATAGTTGACTCCATTAAATGTTTAGATGTCCCTCCCTCCCACCGCTTTTGTGGGTTGATTTAATTTCTGAATTAAAATCTATCTCAAATTTAGGTCGATTCTAGAAATGAAAATTTTATCAATATTCTAGCAATTTTCTATCTTAATAGGCAATTCTCGCAGGTCTAAAATTTGTTCAATGATTTTCAAAAGTCAAGTCGATACTTTTTCAAAAAGATTGGATATGCTTTGAGGATTATTCTTCCTTGTATAAGAGAACGAATTTGTCTTCTCTAATACTTGAGATATAATCACAGCATTAAAAATAGAACAATCATTTTGAGATTTAAAAGAAAGTGGAGCCTCTTCTCAAATTCAATTGAAATCAAAAGATGCGCGAATGCGCCAAAAATCAAGAAGTGCACGAAGTGCATCAAAAGTCAAAATATACGCAGACTGCTTCACAAAAAAAAAAGGAAGAAGAGTAAGATGGCTTCCTTCCTCTAAATTCTTAAATCTCAAAATACTCGATCACCTTTAAATACTTGACTCTGAAAATCTTGAATCTAGATTCTTCACCATGCATAAATTATCTATCAGATAGAAGAAAATCGTGCAAGAAAATTGAATAGATCAAATTTCTTTATCCAACCTAAATATCTTTGAAATTGATTTTAATTCAAAATCTATACAAGGGAGACCCCAGTTCAGTTTCTACGAAACTTGGTCTGGGTCAACAAAACCTAAATTCTTAAACCTTTTCAAGGTTAGTTGGAGTCAACACTATTTCTCACTGCACTTCTAAATTTGTTCCCACATGTCATTCCGACAGGGTCCAAATAGTAAGAGGAAATTTCTTAATAGAAAGATCGAATCTTCTACTGATAAGAATTCAAATTATGTCCTTGAGAAATGTGTGTAAATCTTTGCACATAGGCATCTCTTCCTTTAAGGTCTTTTCAACAAAATTACACTTTATGCTGGGTCAAAGATCAGACCTACTAGAGGAGTATTTTGTAATGCTGGGAAGTACCTGCCATTCAAAATAAAATCACGACTGAGCAGAGTGCCCGGCTCCAATTTGAGGAGTTTGAGGCCTTGTAGAGCTTTCTCTTTGAGACTCAATAAAACTCAAAACAGTCCGAAGCCTGACTGGTTGAAGATCGTGATAAGATAGAGCAACTTAGAACCTTCCAAGGAGGAGACTTGGTATAGGTTCTTTGGATGCATATCTTAGCCTACTGAGAGATCGATACAGGAGCTTGAACCGACTCAAGACTTTCCCCTTGTCGTAGAGACGATCTTCGGGAAAATTTCAAACATTAACTGATCAACCCTGGAGAATGCCACCTGATATTTTTTTTAATGTTGGGGAGGCTCTTCAGGGAGTACCATGCCAAATGAGTGTCAAAACTAAATCAAATTCGAAACTCTGCAAATTTAAATTCACCAAAGTTAAAATTCAATCAAATCAAATTCTCCACATTCAAATTCAAAATCTTCCAAATTTAGATCTCTATCTGAAATCACAATTTAAATCAATCTCAAATCATATCAAATCCAATCGAAATCCAAAATTTAAAAATCATTCAAATTCAAAACCAAAATCACTCCATTCTTTTCCTTAAGGTTAGGTGTGAGTTCCCGAGCTTCCTTTCCTTAGGATTAGATCTGCTAGTGGTGGAGCAAGCCCCTCGTGGCACCATCCTAGCATCCATAACTAAATTTCGGGTTAGATAGCTTTTGCCAAATCCTTAGAGATTTGGGCAGACTATCTCCTTGGCTAGTTCCCCTAGTTAGATGTGAGTCCCAGTGCTTTCTAGCTAGGTTAGTCATTGAATACCCAGTACAAATTCGATCCGTTAGGAGTAGGTGTGAGTCCCTGTGCTTCCTATCTCCTAGGATCTCGACTAACTAAAAGTGGAATTAAGCCTACTGGGCCCCACATAGTTCAGTCATTTTCTCTTCTCCTTAAGGTTAGGTGTGAGTCCCAGAGCTTCCTTTCCTTAGGATTAGATCTGCTAGTGGTGGAGCAAGCCCCTCGTGGCACCATCCTAGCGTACAAAATCAAATTTCGGGTTAGATAGCTTTTGTCGAATCCTTAGAGATTCTGGCAGACTATCTCCTTGGCTAGTTCCCCTAGTTAGATGTGAGTCCCAGAGCTTTCTAGCTAGGTTAGTCATTGAATACCCAGTACAAATCCGATCCAATAGGAATAGGTGTGAGTCCCTGTGCTTCCTATCTCCTAGGATCTCGACTGACTAAAAGTGGAATTAAGCCTGTTGGGCCCCACATAGTCCAGTCATCTCTTTTCTTTAAGGTTAGGTGTGAGTCCCAGAGCTTTCTTTCCTTAGGATTAGATCCACTAGTAATGGAGCAAGCCCCTCGTGGCACCATCCTAGTTTAAATACAAATCCGATCCTGTGGGAGTAGGTGTGAGTCCCCGTGCTTCCTATCTCCTAGGATCTCGACTAACTAGTAGTGGATTTAAGCCTCTTGGGCCCCACTATAGTTCAGTCACCTTCTCTTCCTTAAGGTTAGGTTTCTTCCTTCCCTTAGGATTAGATCCACTAGTGGTAGAGTACGCCCCTCGTGGCACTGCCCTAGTATCAAACTCAAATTCGATCCCCTGTAGTTAGGATTTTCTCCTTCCTATAAAATCAAAATTCAATCCTCTAGGATTAGGTCGTCCCTCTCCTTAGAACCCAAAATCAAAACTCCATCCTCTAGGGTTAGGTCTCCCCTTCCCTTAGAATCAAATCCAAATTCAATCTTCTGAGGTTAGGCTACCCTTTCCTTTAGATTCAAAACTTAAATCTGATCTTCTATAGTTAGGAATTGCTTCCCTTCTATACGATCACCCGAACTTCCTTTTCCTATAGGGATAGACTTTCCTTCCTTTAGGACTAAATCCACTAGTGGTAGAGTACGCCCCTCGTGGCACTACCCTAGTATCAATTTAAATCTGGATTCCCCAGGGATGAACTTTCCATTCCCTTAGGATCAAAATTTCTAGACATAATCTTTAATCTCGGTCAACGCCAATATGTGCAATAGAATTTTATTCTATTACACATATTGGGGGTCCATTTGTTGACCTCATTTTTGTATGAGGTCACTTGGACCAATTCTGACCATAGATTAATTTCCAAATCATCAAATTTTAGGCTCTAAGATCCTTCTAGACTTCAGACCTTAGGTTCTATTCTAGACCTTAAGACCCTGCTAGGAGTCAGACTTTAGGATCTACCTAGATCATAAGTCAATCCAGACATATAGTCAATCAAATCCAAAACCCAATCCAAATCCAAAATATTAAACCAAAATCCAATGCTAAAAGGCCAAGTCCTAAAGGCCTTTTTCAGCAAATTTTCAAACATTTCAAAACCTAATCAAATGACCTCCGATTCAGAGTCCATCTATTTCATACTGATGGGACATGTCTCTGGAGGCAACCCTCCAAATTTGAGCTCATTCTGAGGTCTCTAACCTCGAAAACTTAATTAAAATCCAAAGGCTGTAAAACCTTCAAATATTTACAGCCCATGCCACTGGACCTATCACTATGAAGTTTTTGACCTTAGAGCCTTCACCAAATTCTCTAGTCACTTCCAGACCCTTAATATTGATATGTTGATCAATAAACTGCATTTTTCTGGACTCATTTCAGCCCCTAGTGGTCATGAGCCCAAAATGACCAAAATACCCCTATGGGGCTCAAATAGTGATTTCAAACCAAACGACCTCCAAATTGAATGCAACCACCTCCAGCAAGTTTCAAATATAAAACCAAACCTGTTGAGCCCATTTTCAGACTTTGGGTCAACTTGGTTGACCAAGTCAACCTAGTTGACCTAAGAGGCTCTTTAAAGGCCCAAATAGGTGTTTTGACCTAATTGATCTCCTCAAACCTTCAAAACACCTTCAATAAACTCAAAAACCATATTTCAAACTTGTTGAGCCCAAAATTGGATGACCCAAACAATAGTTGACCAAGTCAACTAAGCCATGGTTGGTCAAATTCGACCCATATGAACCAATTCAATACATTCAATCAAATCAACCCATCCAAATCATACCAAACCAATCAAACTCTCAAACACATCTTCAAATATGTTTCAAATCCATTCAATTCATTTGGAGTCAAATCCATTGGAGTTTTGACTTAGTCAAACCCAAAATTATAGTCAAACTCTCACTTATATGTTTTCATACACTCAAACATCAACCTTCAAGCCTTAGATCCATCATTCCAGCACCCATGGCATCCCCATATGCCACCCCACCTATCTTTGACCAGTTGACTGGTCAACATAGTCAACAAACCCCTTTAGGTGGGTTAAATATCTAAATGGCTAGACTTAAGCTAACCCATTTCTTATCAAATTATCCCAGCAAATACTCAAAATTCTCTCCCATATGCCACATCACCAGTCCACATGGCAAGTGGACTGGTCAAACAGTCAAACCAATCCTTTAAATGGGTCAAACTTGGTCAAAGCACCATTTAAAATTAATCTATTCCACTTAGGACCTAACCAACAGCCCTAAGGACCTCTAGAACCTTCCTAGAGCCTTTCATGGCCTTTGGATCCAGATCCTACAGCTCTAAATCAAACCCATGTGGACTATGGGACAAAAGAGGCTTTCCACCTCACGTGTCCTTGTGTCCTTTGATCCACCAGCTTTCCAACCACTCTCTGGACACTTGGCAACATCCAGAGGTGCACTCAAGTGATCCTAGCCGTCCAAGTAGCTTAGGGTTGTTTGAATAGGGCAAAAACGATGGAAAGAGCCCTCATTCTCACCCTAGCTCTCTCTCTCCAACCAGAGCTTTTGAACCCCAATATCCAGTCCATTTCAAATCCCTATGGCCTTCTCTACACGGCTATAGTCAAATCCCACCGTTAGAAGTTCGCCGGCGGCAGGCTTCCCGGCGAACCGAGGTGATTTCCGTTCAAAGGCTCATAGGGATCGATCCAGGCGTTTTCGAGCCAAGTTTTCTTCTACAAAAAGGAGCGTGGACAGCCTACAAATGCAACATGCCATTAAACGGATAAAACCGTCCAAAATCGAGGTGAAAAACTTAAACCCTAGGTCTAAGTACACTAGCTTAAATAGAGTTTTCTACAGTTCATATTAAGCTATAAAATCAACTCCCCATTAATTATGTTCACTCCTATTATCTCTGTTTAAAATTTCATGAACTTTGGTTGTCTGAGTTGAGAGAACGAGCTAGAAAATGAAGTTAGGGTGCATTTCGTGATCCTGCTTCGGTATACGTTTTCTGGACCGTTGATGGCTCGATCAACGATCCAGATCGAGCCATTCAGCGGTCCGTCCAACCGCGTAATCTATTCGGTGGATCAAACTCTAGTTCAGCTTGATCGTAGCCGCTGGTTCAGCACCGCGGATTGATTCTCCGCTGTTCGATCTCGTTAACCGATTTCAAATGGCGGGATTTCATCTCGGCCGTTGGATGGATCCCGCGAACGATTGAACGGCGAATGTCCGCTGCCGACGTGGATTAGTGAAACCGCGTGGGGCCCACGCGTTTTCTCAATCAGCCGGTAATGATTGCAAGCGCCGCCGAGTTTGCTGGACGAACCCGGACGCGCCACGTGGAGCCGCCGCCGGAGTTAATTAAAGGGTTTTATTTAATTTTAAAACTAATTAATTACCAGAAAACTTCAAAAAAATATTAAAAAATATTTATAAATCCAAAATTTTAATATTTGGTATCAAAATTTTTATAATCTCATAAATTTTAATTTAAAATTAATTTCAAATCAAAATACTTAATATATATTTTCAGTTATTTTAAATAATTAACATTTGAATATTTTTTTTTATATACCATTTAATTAAATATTATATTAAATATTTTGAAAAATTAAAATTAAAATTTATTTTAAAATAACCCTATAACCAGTGGACCTCTCAAATACTTAAAAATTATTCTAATAATATTTTCAAATTATTATATTTTAAAATTTATGTCTTTATATATAAGCTTATACATATAAATACATATATTTTATAAAATATTTTAAAATTATATATTTAAATGTCTAATTTTGAGAGGTCCATTGAAATTTTAAACATAGGTTAAGCTTATGTGAACAGAAATTATGGGGGAGGATTAATGGGTAATTATTTTAATTATCCATTGATCTATTTAATATTTATGTTAATTATTCCTAACTTTTGCATGATTAGTTTGTGCACATACCACCTAGTCTAGGATCTCCTAGTTTTAAGGGCTTGATTGTGCTTTTGTGTGATGCATATATGTTTAGTTAAGGGTTAGTCAAAACTTCAATTCAAACCTATTAAACTTAGTGTCACTAAGGACAATAATTAAGGATATATGTTTAGAGAACTTAGAATATTTCCAATAATTAGGATTCACTTCCCCTTGAGTTGAAACTTCAAACACTTGAACTTAGCGACATGTACAGCCACTAGGAAAAGTTCCACTGATTTTTGAAGCCTTTAAGCCCCTTAATCGAATTTCCTAAGTTTAAACCTTAATTAATCCTCAAAACTTCTAAAAAAATGTAATAAATCCATTTTGAATCCAAAAAATATGTGTAAGCCCTCTAACTGACCAGAATTCAGCCCTTAACTCAAGAAAATTAAAACCAAATTGATTGAACAGCAAATTGAACCTTAACTTAATTTTAATTGAAAACCAATATTTGATTAATATAATTAATTAATAAATATTAAAAATTTCAAAAAATTTCCCGAACACTTGAGAATCCCTCCTTAGGTCATTCCTGACCTTTGGAGTTGATTTCAAGGAGTTGGAAACTCATTTGGAGCAAAATCTCAAAAGGGCCCTTTAATTAAAGACTTTTAAAAGTTCACTAAATACATCAAAATTCAAACCTTCATAACTAATTCCAGAAAAATCCAAATTGAACAAACTCACTTGCATTCAACTCCTAATAATGTCTAATATTTATTAAAAATATTAAATTCCAGAAATATGTAATATTTCAAAAAGTCAACAAATTGGTCAAACCGTAGTTAAAATCTAGTTCAAAACTTCAAACCTTTGTAATCAAATGCAGAAAAATCCAATTTCAACGTACTTACCTTCTAACTGATCGTAGTAAGGTCTAGTATTTTAATAAAATGCAAACTTTCCAGAAAATACTTTTAATCAAAAAGTCAACTTTTGACCCTTTAATTAAATGATTAAAATATTCAAAAATTCATAAAAAGTTGAAAATTGTTCTAAAACTCCAGAAATGATTAATCAACCCTTAAAATCAGTAATCAACCAATTTTGATTAAAATTCATTAACCTTCAAACTTTAATCAAATCAAATCACTTAATTATATCGGGTACCACTGGGTAACCCAGGCCTACGAGGCTATTAACTTAGCCCCAAGGAAGGTGAAATAAACTTCACGGCCTCGGTGTGAAACAAAGGTGGTATTCAACAAATAATTAAGAATTAATTTTAAAATTAATTTCAAGCTATTAATATTTAAACTCAAATTTAAATCCCTTAAGCCTTTCAACCAATCGAACATTAAGCAACTTCAATCTAATGATCCTATTTAGGACATATCAAAACCACACGACCTACCTCACACACTTTAGATGTTGTGCTAGGATCACCGACCCTAGTTTTAGGATAGGCCGGTGTTTTACTTTTTCTGCTGTGTGCCGGATTTTCGTAGCTTTCACTGCATGCTGTTTGCTAATGTAGAATTGTTATGTTTATTTACTTGCTTTCTGCACTCTGTGTTTGATTGTGCGTTAGACCTACCCATAGGCTAGGAACGAAATATATATATTTGTGCAATCTTATGCAGGTGGCCATGCTCATATAAGGAGCTGAAAACTAAAGGGGGCAGTTAATAAAAAAAATATAACTCTTTGCACAGGTACCTGCCGCGCTTAAGACCCCCTTTAAATAAAAAAGAGCATGGCCAAGTGTGGCTAAAAAACAAACGCATTTCAATTTTCTATATTATAACTGCTTGGGAATGAGTATATAATTTTTGATTATTAGGATAACCTTGCAGGATCGAGTCTAGATTTTCATTCTTTAATCAAGATGTAAATTTGATTGTGTAAAGGTTGTAATTACTTAAAATGATTTGAATTTGGGAAATTTGATCCAACTTGATTTCCAAAGAGGTGAAGACATCCCTAAAGGGGAGAGTCTTCTTCCATTTGGAAATTAAATTAGGATCTCTTTCAAATATCCAAAGAGGAAAGATAACACCCCGATTAAGGGGGAGTCTCTTTTCATTTGGGTATCCGGAACCGACGAATCAAGGTGTTCGTGAGAAGACGAAGAAATGGACAACGAGAAGAATCCCAAATCTCAAAGTCATTTGATTTAGGATTAGAAACCCGGGTTGTAGTCAGTGGTGCCCGGCCACTTTACTTCTCTGCAAAATTCTGTGATGTAATAATAAGGGCACTTGCCTACGGACATTCAATTTGATATATTTAATTTGATTGATTTATTTAAATTGATTGCGCGTTAGAGATACCTGCCTTTATAGTCTTTTTTTTTACCTGCATGCCGATTTTGATTTAACCTGGAATTCGATCGTAGGCTCTTAAGGACTTAATAAAAATTTTCTACTTAAATCAAATTAAAAACTTTAAGCTCACATAGAAACTCTAACGTTTTAAGAAATAAGCCCGGGACCGCCGGGAGTCCTCATTTCATAGCATTCATTCAAATTCAATCTTTTAATCGAGTCGATTAGCATGCATCATATTAGCAACTAATTTAAAAACTTTTAAACCCTTAATTGCATTTGCCTAAGCATCAAACCCAACATAAGTCAAAGGGACCAATTAGGATCTGCTCTAGATGTCGGTCCCGTTCTCAAATACCTTTCTTAAATAACGTCCTGACCACTCTACATAAATTGACCGGACTCATGATTTTAAATCGTTTAGGTGGTTTAGCTGGCTCCCCAATCCAGGCCGGGGTAAGACCAGATTCGCATTGCACTAGCTAGGTTCGGGGCACTAACTTTTAGTGCCCAATTTAGACTTAGGTTCTGAGGCTGGCTCGGGCCATAAGACCTCGAATTTCGGGAATTGAATCCCAAATCTCTAATAAAATCAACCACTCAAACTAAAAAAAAAATTCCTTCCAATCAAATACAAGCCTAACACTTAGGATAGATTGAGGTGTTTCTGAAGTAATTCAGAATCTCAAAGCACCTCCTACTTCTCCTCATTTGACTTCTGAAAATAAGTGTTCAACATTGAACCAATCCCATTTGAAAATTCCTATCATCTCTCTCCTTTGATATCAAACTTTAAAAATCTTAAATAAAATTTACACCGCTATTTTAATCGAGAGTTTTCGTAGGAAATTTTAGTTTCCTACGATGTAATTAACTACGAGGGCTTGCGCTCGTAGGAGATTTAGAAACCCAAAACTTATTTTCAAAACCAATAAATTTTCAAAACCTCTAATTAATTTTCTTTGAAAAAATCAAACCCGACGATCATTATCATCATTTTCAAACGATCCATAATAATTGATATATTCTTTGTTCGGAGAGATATATCAATTATTATCGTGACTTCGATTATGAAATTAACGATCTTTTATCCGAATTAGAATAATCAAACAATTGGTTAAATTCCATTTTGATCCTCCGGGGTCGAATGTAATTCTCCCTTTGAGTTTGACTACGATAATTTGGATAAGATTAGAATTCTGAAATTTGAACCCATTAGGGAACGATATGATCATCTTTCGAGGTGATATATTGTTCATAATGATGTGTTAAATTTCAAAATTTAAAATTTAAATATTTCCAAAAAAATTAATTCTTTTTCAAAACTATATATACATAAATATATATTTTTCAATCAAAACAAGTCTATGTCACAATACCTGCTCGCTATCAAATCAATTGTCGACGCCATCGCCGCCACCGGGTCTCCATTGAACCCCGAAGAGGTAATCTTTTATACTCTCAACGACATTTCTCCTCAATATCAGACATTCAAGACGGATATCTGCACGAACCTGCAACCACTCAGTCTGGACGATCTTTACACACTCATGTGTAGTGAGGAACTGAATATGGCGCAAGAAACCACAACCGCACTTCAGAATCTCTCAATCACCGACCCAGCTACGGCTCTCGCTGCATACTGCGGGCGTGGCCGCGGACGAAGCAATGCTGGCCGCGACAGATCGTCAAACCGCTCCCGGAATCGAACAGACAAGAATGCATCGAACATCCTCATATGTCAAATTTGCTCAAAAGCAGAACATTCAGCCATCAAATGCTGGTATCGCTATGACCAGTCCTACACAGAAGACACCGTCAAGACTGTGCTATTCACTCCATCCGACTCCAACAACACATCGGACTGGTTTCTTGATAGTGGTGCGTCGAACCATCTTACGTCTGATCACTCTAATCTCTAATCCAGCAAACAATACTCTGGAAATCAGCAAATCACACTTGGAAAATGGCTATCAACTACCCATTCAAAACTCCGGCAAAGGTATTTTACCAACGCCAACAGGTACTCTCTACCTCCAAAATCTTCTACACGTTCCCAATCTTTCTTTTAATCTGATCTCCATTTATCGACTAACAAATGACAACAAGTGTACAGTCAAGTTTTCGGCTAATGGCTTCTGCATTCAGGACTCGAAGACGAGTCAACTTCTACTTCAGGGCCCCTGTGTTAATGGGCTCTACCCCATCCGATCGACAGCTACCACTTCTAATCTTGCTCTCTTTTCAGCCCAAGAAGTACCTAATCTTTGGTACAGGCATCTTGGTCACCCGGCCATCCAGACTCTGCAAGCCATTCGACACTACATTCCGGCACTTTGTAAAAATACTTACAATAAAAATTGTAATGCATGTAGCGTGGCCAAGAGCTGCCGATTACCTTTTACTTCCTCTAATACAATTACCTCTCATTGCTTCGAACTTGTTCACTCCGACGTCTGGGGGCCCTCGCCAGCCATCTCCGCTCAAGGCTATAAGTATTACGTTTCCTTTATTGACGATTACTCGAAATTTTGTTGCACTTTTCCATTAACTCACAAATCGGATGTGTTCATTACATTTCTTGAATTTAATAAAATGATTAACAATCAATTTAACAAATCCATAAAAAATTTTCGATCCGATGGTGGGGGTGAGTTCATCAACAGCAACTTCCAACTCTTATTCAAGAACCTTGGCATTCTTCATCAGTACACAAGCCCCTACACGCCGGCTCAAAATGGAGTTGCAAAAAGAAAGCATAGACACATCGTTGAAACTATGCGCAACGTCTTAATTGAAGCCAACCTTCCGGCCTGCCTATGGGTAGAAGCTCTGAACGTCTCTGTTTACCTTATCAACAGAGTCCCGTTTAGAGCTCTTCAAAACAGAAGTCCATACCATATCTTATACCAAAAACCATTAGCTTATAATCATCTCAAGATTTTCGGGTGCCTCTACTACCCATGGCTCAGACCCTATAGCACCTCCAAACTCTCGCCGCTCTCCATTCCGTGCGTCTTCATAGGCTACGCCTCGGCTCAGAAAGGATACCGCTGTCTAAACCCGAAAACAGGTAAGGTATATGTCTCCCGACACGTTATCTTTAACGAGGCCATATTTCCATACCATCAACCTGATTCTAGTCTCAAAACCAACTCTCCAAACAATTTTGTTCCACCTCTACTTGTTGTACCCACGCATACCAATCAGACGCACACCTCTTGTCCACCGCCCAACACTCAGCATCGGCAAACATTCAAAGTAACAAATCTGGTTCACCACCTACCTCAACCAACCAATAACATTCATTCGACCATTCAGCCCATCAGCTCTGCTCCCTCTTGCCTGTTACCTTCCTCCGATATAACCGTCATTCCCATTACCTCACCTAATCCTCCATCTACACATATCATGCAAACTCGGTCCAAAACAGGGCACTCAAAGCCGAAGCAGGTTTTCTCCCTCGTCCATACCATTCAGGATTCCGATCCAACCACCTACAAAGAAGCCGCTATTTCTCCTCACTGGATCAAGGCTATGCAAGTCGAATTCCAAGCTCTTCAATCCCAGCATACATGGGACTTGGTTCCTACGGACTCAACACAAAATGTGCTCAGCTGCAAGTGGACATACCGCACCAAGTACCTTGCTGATGGATCCATTGCCCGTCACAAAGCACGACTCGTGGCACAAGGCTTCAACCAAGAATATGGCCTCGACTACGCTGAAACATTCAGCCCCGTCGCCAAAATGTTAATGGTCCGGATCCTAATAACCATAGCAATGCATCGTCAATGGCCGCTACATCAACTTGACGTGTCCAATGCCTTTCTTCACGACAACCTCAGTCACACTGTACACATGAAACAACCAGTTAGATTCATTGACAAAAACTTTCCGAATTACGTTTGCAGATTGCGCAAGGCACTCTATGGCCTAAAGCAGTCTCCGCGTGAGTGGTTCGCCACTCTATCCGGTTATCTCCAGTCTCTCGGCTTCAATTTCAGTCATTCTGATCCCTCACTATTAATTTACAACTGCAACGGCATCCAAATGTTCTTCCTCGTCTACGTAGACGACATCTTACTTACCGGCAACAGCACCTCAGAAATTCAGAAACTGCTGTGCAATCTCCACAATACATTCACTATGCGGGATCTCGGCTCACTCTCACAATTCCTGGGCATCCAAGCTGTATCTACCTCATACTGTCTACATCTTACGCAAAGCCGATTCGCTCAATCCATCCTATCCCGTGCAGGTATGTTAAACTGTAAACCTGTTTCTACTCCATCGTAAATACAAAAATCTGCTTCGTCAAATTCATTTGCTGCATTTTCTAACCCAACTCTTTATCGCCAACTCGCCGGATGCCTCCAATATCTTACCCTCACACGACCGGATATCGCCTACGCCGTCAACAAGATCTGTCAGCACATGCAAAGCCCAACAATCTCTCACTTCGAAGCTCTCAAAAGATTACTTCGGTACATTCAAGGATCCCTTCACACCGGCCTTCCAATATTCAGAGATAAACCGATCCTTCAATCCTATGCTGACTCAGACTGGGCCGGTGACGTCGACGATCGCAAATCGATCTCAGGGTACTGCAACTTCCTTGGCTCTTCCCTTATCTCCTGGAGTGTCAAGAAACAGAATGCAGTTGCTCGCTCTTCCACCGAAGCTGAGTACCGGGCACTCGCCTCTGCGGCAGCTGAAATCACCTGGATTCGTCGGCTACTTCAAGAACTAAACTTTCCTCAGCCTACAGCAACCCCTCTCTTCTGCGACAATATCTCGGCCATAGCTCTGGCCAATAATCCGGTGTTTCATGCACGAGCGAACCACATAGAAGTTGACTATCACTACATCCGCAATTGCATCAAGGACAATACCATTCGTGTTCATCACATTCCCACCAAAGATCAAATCGTGGATCTGTTCACAAAATCGCTGCCCTCTCCGCGTTTTAAACTTCTCGCCGACAAGCTGGTTCAACCGTCGGACTCACCATCTTGAGGGGGGATATTAGACATAGCTCTATATAAATATTTCTACTTTCCACGAGTAATATTGTAACTGGTCTCTGTAACATCAAAATCTGCTCCAGGATCGTCCGGGCCGATCTGGATCGTCCCGGGACGATCAGTACAATTTTTGTTCCAGATTATGTACAGAAGTTCCAGGAATGATTTCCTGTAGGGATCGTCCGGGCCGATCTGGGATCGTCCCGGGACGATCAGTGGATGGCACAAGCCAGAGAGTATCGTCCTGGAAAATTAATTATCGTCCTGAGAAATCGTCCCAGGCCGATCAGTTCAGTGCAAAAGACAGAGAGCATCGTCCTGAGGATCGTCCAGGTAATCGGCGAGGCCGATGTGAATTTGGTCTGATCGTCCAGGACGATCGTGCGATCGGCCGGGCCGATCAGAGTAATTTAAAGCTGAAATCAAGTCATTTTGAAGAGAGAGAAAATCAAAATATCTAAAATATCAGCCGAGGAGAGAGAAGGTCGAGGGCAAGTTTGGAAAAGTTGATTTTCGGGCGACGCCGAGCCGTTTTTGTCCGACGAGATTGTTCGAGATATTGCTGTACGCAAGGTAAGGCACAATCCGCCTTTCTCAATTTTCAGAACCGTCGTGTTTGGCGGTATTATCTGTCTGGAATTGATTTTGTTCGTGATTTTCGTCCGTATTTCCCGTCTGGTTCAGTTTTTACCGCGTAACTTTCCGTATGTTGTTGAAGTGCCGAGTGTGCACATTTTGGTTATTTTCTGGAGATTTTTGTCCAGGTATTTTGAATTCGGCGGTGTTTTATTTCGATTGTATTTTTCTACGATGTCTAAAAATGTTGTGGCAGTAGAATTAAAGTCTTGCAATGTCGTTGTGAACATTCTGTGCAAATTTGGTATTCTGTGATTTTTCAGGAAAATTGTGTAAATTCTGTATACAACTGTTGTGCTGCCCGATTTTTGTCTGATTTCTGAATTCGCCTGGATTTCTTCTGAATTGATATGCTATCTGTATATGCTATATAAAGGGAGTTATAAGGGGCCTGGATCCTAAGAGATTCAGTTAGTGTCTAGGAAATCTGAAATGAGCTCAATCTGAAATCTGATATCTGTTCTATTCCGGATCCGATGAATTCTGTTCTGGTGCTATAAGCACATCTGTTCTGGTGCCGTGAGCACAAAGGGAGGTATAAGGGGCCAGAATCCATTGAGATTCTGTCAGTGTCAGGGAATTTAGCTATTAATTACAATATTATCTAATATCTGATTTGATATGACTTTTGTTTCCGTACAGTTCTGTCTGATCTGTTCCGTTTAGATCTGTTCTGTTTTGATATCTGTTCTGATTTGATATATGTCCGTATCTGTTCTGGTTTGATCTGTTTCGTTCTGATCTGCATGATTTTGATATCTGTCTGATTCTATTCTGGTTTCTGTACGGATTTGGCTTGAAGTAGTTGGTTTTGGATTCTGAAAGTTTTGATTGGAGGTTTGTCGCTTTGCTGAGCTGTTGAGCTCACCCTTGTTTTCTACGTGGTTTTGAGGTTCGGGCAAAGGGAATGAGGTCTTGGATTAGAATTCAGAGTCTGATCAGTTATAGGTATTTTGTACTTTTTGATTTTTGTACAGTCATGACTTTTCTTCTTTGTTCTTTCTGTCAGCCATGTACTGTATTTGTAGATGATTGTTTTGAGGAAAAGAAAAATATAGATGATTTGTTCCGCTGCATTTGATGTTTCATAGTAGCTCTGTGTGTCTGTTTTGAGTTGAAATATTTGGAAGAATCAGTTCCGAAGCAAATTCCAAAGCCAGATCCTGGTCTGTTTGTTTGGCTGGTCGCGGCCCGGTGCGGGCAGGATCCATCCCGGTCGGGTCGGGTCGTGACAGTCTCTTTATGACTAGCTACCTAGCATAGCTATATATAGCTACCTATACCTTGTTAACATGTGAATAGAATTAATCTTTTATGTCTTCATCTTCTTGCTTCCTTTTCTTTCTTGTTTCGGTTCTACCATGGCTGATGCTTTCAACAAGAACCGGACGCAATTTTGGTCCGAACTCCGCACATAATAATCTCTTATGGGTAAGGCATTACATTACTTGGACTTGTACCTATTTTGAGATGACTGTGGTCATCATTATTGCATGTATGTGGTAATCAGATCAGTTCATCAAAGAAATTTGCATAGTCTTCAAAAAGTTTCTAAGTTCAGGTTTGTTGTTGTGAGGCAGCAGTTGTAGCAGTTGAGAACGAGAGGCTATGGATCCGATGGTGTTCCGCTTTTGGAGTTGTCCAAAGAGAAATGGGGAGATGTCAATACTATTATTGCAATGCAAAATAATTTCTGGTTGAAAGGTATGGGGAGTAAGGAGGTAGTGTCAGTGTTGATGGTTTGTTAAGCGACTGATTGGCTGAAATTGGCAGGCTAGCTAGGAATGGATTGGCTGTTATTCAGTTTATCTTCGATTGATTTAGCTAGTTCATTAATAGCTTGATCAAGACAAGTTGGTCCATGAATGCAAAACTCTTTACAGGAGAAAGGACGCAACCCTTCAGAAAAACAAAAAAGAAAATCGTCCAGTCCATCTCGTAGCGTTTTGGCGCTCAAGGCTCTATCTTGCACCACTGCAGCATTTTATCAATACCACTACGACGCTCTGTTCTATGTTGTTCAGCTCTTGAGCACTCAAGAACTCAACGCCGAGGCACTCGGGTACGCAACAAGGGGGCATTGAAGGAGAAAAAAAGTTTTCAAGTGCAAAACATCCAAACCTAAGTAAGAGGTAAACCCCCCGAACCCCCCAATATACACGATAAACTTTGAGATCCAAAACAACATAATAACTAGATTGATCTACACAACCAGATTCCACATATATCAATTGGGTGTCAGAGCACATGACATCTTACTCATGAAACTAAGTTGCTGCTCCATATCAGCTGCTCCACCTTCTTACATACAGCTACAGCTAACTAACTAGACACGTGTCTGATGCTTATAAGCTCTTGTTATTATATATACCATTGTTACTGTAGCATTTAGCATGCTTTGATAGAATGAAAAGCGGATCAGTTTTACTCTTGCTTTCCTGTTTTCTTCTCTAACTCTTCTACTGGTACAAGAGTCTTCATGGTATCAGAGCTACTGTAGAAGCTGAGTCTTCATCTTCAAATGACTGAACAAGGGTCCTCTTCTCAGGCCTCGCAGACTGCGGCGGCACCTCATACGTCGTCCGTGTCGACGGCCATGGCCGATTTCACTATCCCTTCTCCTCTTAAATTTCTTATGACAAATCTTAAGCTGATTGTTCCAAATCAGCTCACCAGTGACAACTACCCTGTTTGGAGATTGCAGATTTTTCAGTTGTTTTCAGCTAACGGCTTTGATGGCTATCTCACGGGACTAGCTACTAAGCCGGCTGCATCCATTGCCGAAACCAACCCTGCCGAATATAAGCTGTGGAACCCGATAGAGCAAAATCTGGTTTCAGCTCTTCTCTCTACGATTTCACCGGCTGTTCTGCCCTATATTCTGAATCTGTCATCCGCTCGAGATATTTGGGCTACCCTAAAACTTCGGCTTCAACCCTCTAACAGATCTAGGGTAATGCAGCTTAAAAATGAACTTTATCATGTTCAAATGAAGGATCTTACAATGATGTAGTATCTTGCTAAGATTAAGGCGTTGGTCGACAATATTGTTTCTGCCGGAGCTAATTTGGATTCTGAAGATATCATTTTACACATTCTGAATGGGCTTCCTCCATCTTATAACCCTTTCAAAACTGCAATTAGAACCAGCCAGCTTCCGATTAATCTGGACGTCCTTTACTCACTTCTCTGCAGTGAGGAGATTCATCAACAAAACGAGATTCAACGTGTTGTGTCGTTGATTCCAGACAATACATCGCTCTACTCCAGTCGTTCTTCTACGTCTCGAGGCCGATCTAATTACAGGGGAAACAGAGGTCGTGGAGCTTCCTTCAGGACAAGTCCGAACTTAAACACTAACAGTCGCTCGATGGCAACAGATCACTCTCGACCAACCTGTCAAATTTGTGGTAAACTTGGACATGTTGCCATGAATTGCTGGCATTGTTTTAATGCAGAATATAATTCAAATCCAGCTGTCTCTGCATCAAAGGCTCAGGCTCTTCTGACCAGTCATCTTCCGGCCAACACAAACGAATGGGTTCTTGATTCTGGTGCTTCATCTCACCTCACACCCGATGCCTCTAATCTTCACTGTCCTGCTCCTTATTCGGGATCAGATACCATTTCTACAGCAAACGGCAACTTACTTCCTATACATCATACTGGTCAAGGATTGCTCCCTCTTCCTGATTCTACTCGTAAGCTAAAATTGTGCAATTTACTTCATGTTCCTTTACTTTCACACAATCTCTTGTCCATTCACAAACTAACAACCGACAATAACTGTTCTATTTCCTTCGATTCAAATGGATTTCTTATCACGGATCTACAGGACAATCGCATTCTCATCCGTGGACACAGCCGTAATGGAATCTACTCACTTGTCACTCCATCCATCAACAGCCACAAAGCTCTTCACTCCACTGCGTTCAACTCCACCATCTGGCATGCTAGGCTCGGACACCCAAACATTCGAACTCATCAGCATTTAGCTAAATTAGTTACTTCTATATGTACTCCCAATTCTACTTTTGTTTGCAAATCTTGTACTATGGCCAAGAGCCATAAATTACCTTTTTCTTCTTCTAGGTCCAATGTATCTAAATCTTTTATGTTAATACACTCAGATGTTTGGGGTCCAGCTCCTGTTCCTTCTGTCAATGATTTTCGTTACTATGTACTTTTTATTGATGATTATACTCATTTTACTTGGCTATTTCTAATGCAACACAAATCTGAAACCCTACTTATGTGGAGAAAGTAATTTTTTTTGAAAGCTGTAGTATAAAACATTTTTTCGGCACAAAAAATTATTAAAACCCATGAAAAATAATGACCAAATTAAAATTTTGATTATGTTATGAAAAATAAACATGTTAAAAAGTTATCCGAAATGAAGCATGTGCTTTTTAATGTAGTTTTTTAATATAATTCTTTTTTTGAGTTATAAATTTTTATATTAAAAAATTAAAATGGTAACAAATGAAGCCTTAATTTGTTGGACATGGAATCAAAATATCAAATATTAGGAGGGATTATGAGAGCACCAATGTTAGAGGGATAAGTAGCATTTCCAGGAAATGATGGTTAACTTCATTAACTCATAAGCAATTCACAGCTCAATGAAAAAGTGAACGAAAGTAAGGAAAAATGATGAAGGATTTTATGAGGAAGAAAAAGTTGAGTATATTTTCAAAGTTTAGTTTGCGGAGAAAATATTCTGGTTGGTCTCCAGATTTAGAGCAACCTTCGGCGTCCACATAAAATAATTTCTCTAATTTGAGAAAGTAGTTTTTTATTATAACATTTCTTTATTCAAAACAAAAAAATTATTTTAAAAATCAATGAAAAACCTGTCCAAATAAAATCTTTATCTCCAAAATAAAATTTGATATTCTTCATATTACAATGGTAGCAACCAACTAACCCTCTCATAACATTATAAGTGCCCTTATTTTTTATTATCTCATCAACTCTCTCTGATATCTAATGTAGTGGATCGGCGGAAGAATCTAGAAGGAATTTCTAATCCAGAGAACAAACACAAACTCTAAGCTTCAAAAGAGTTAATATATAATTCATCAATGATCTTCTCCTTACAGGTGCTTGTATATATAAATATAATAGAAGATTATAAAAAGCATACGCATAAGCTAACAAGGAATAAACTATTCCTAAGCTGTGCTATAACTAAGATCTTCCTTCATTATTTGCTAAATAATATAGTGATGCTAAGAGAGTAGGGGTGTCAATATTTGACACGACACGAAAACTCGACCCGGAAAATCCGGGTTGAACCCGACCCGATTTCAAAATGGGTCGGGTTCGGGTTCCAGAAATCGACCCGTTTAAAAAACTGGTCGGGTTCGGGTTGATCCGGCGGGTTGCCGGGTCAACCCGCCAACCCATTTAACTTAAAAAAATTTCAAATTTCCTGCCTCTGCCCACTGCCCCGGCGCTCCCGCGCTGCCCGCCCGTGTGCCCGCCGCGCTGCCTGCGCTGCCCCCGCGCTCGCGCGCTGCCCGCCCGAGTGCCCAGCGTGGTCGACCGCGCCCGAGTGCCCAGCGAGCTCGACCGCGCCCGCCCGCGCCTGCGTGCCTAGCGCGCCCAACCGCGCCCGCGCTGGAGTCCGCCCGCTTGCCTCCGCCCCCGCCGTCCGCCTGCCGCCGTTCCGGCGCCGGCAACCCCAAAACCGGGTCGGGTTGGGTCGACCTGTTTGAACCCGGGTCAGTTCTGGGTTCGACCCGAACCTGACCCGTGACCCGAAATTGACACCCCTATAAGAGAGTATTCACACTACTTCCAAATCATCTAGGCTTTGTTTGCAATAGTTTTTTACTGCTTTCTAAAATTTTTTTTTAGCATAAAATTTTCTAATTAAAAAAAAAAATTATACCTGAAAGTTATTTAGAAAGCAGTAAAAAGCTGTTTGGAGTATTTTTTTAATTATTTTTTAAAGTAGCTTTTAAAAAAATATATTTAGAACAAAAAAAAAATATTGAAAAATTATTATAAAAAATAGAAAGAAAGCTATCATAAACGAAAGCTATCATAAACGAAAGCTTAATCCCCTAAGGTTTGATAATCCTTCAAGCGCATAGCAACTGCTTGCGTTTGGGTTTCGTTGCCATCAACTATACGCTCCGTTAAACTGTAAATCTAAGATAGAGCTCTTTTAAATTGTATATATATGGCGAATATTACGTCATTTCTTACATTATATTATATAGATTTATAAATACGTTTTCACTTTATGCTTTATCTCTGATAAGAAAATTATGAAATAAATTATATTTACACACAAAAAAAAAAAAAAGATGGAAGAGCTGATGAAAACTATTTTGAATTTAATTTTAATTATATTTCATTATTTGAGGAAAGGAGTTCAAATTTTTAATAATTTGATTAATCTAACACGAATTAATATGATTGTACAAGGACTACTTGGCTTTGGCATTTGAAGGGTGGATAATGATAATGATTAAGATCGAATCAATATATATCTTTGATATATTCTCAAAAAATTATCTTGATCAAGCACGAATCTCAATGCAAAATCTAACCGGAAACTTAAAAAATAAAAATCATGAGCATTCGAACTCTGATTTCAGCGAGCATATAGTCAAACTGAGCGTCTCGGAAATACGAACCCAACGACACCAAATTCGACCCAATCCGAGCCCAAATGGGTCCAAATCAAGGACCCGAAGCGCCATTGGAAGGTTCAACCCTCAATTTGAGTTACCAAACGGGATCCGATTTTAACAATCTTATACTCGAATCGACCGGCTCGACGAGACGGATCCAACGAGCCTAAGATCGCCAAATTCTGACATCATTAAGGCCTCCAAATGTCCAACGAACGGTGCACGCTCGAAGGGTTCAATATCGGCTGTCCATTCAAACCACTCCCTATTCGCCCCTGATCTCACACTTATTTACAAGTCATGCCACTCTTGAAAAACTATAAATAGAGCTCTCGTTCTTCACAAAAGGGACTCAAGTGAAGAGAGAGAAGAAGAATGGAAGAAGAAGAGAAAAGGGGAAAGGGAGAATCCTCTCTTCCTCGATCATCACCGGAGCTCTTCCCACCGCCTGAATACGTCGGAACTCTGCCGGATTTTTGAGAAACGACGGGATTCTGTAAAACTTTGTAAATTTGGTTCAAGTTGTAATATGATCGTCTCGATTTGTGGGACGAATCAGCTTCTTGTAATTTACGCAACACTAATGGAATTATTTCAACTGAGCGTGGCCCCGTGGTTTTTTCCCTTTTCCGGGTATTCCACGTAAAAGTCCTGGTGTTCATTCTCTTTTATGTTTGTGTGCTGAATATCCGAACAACGCTCAGACGCAAATTTACAAACTCTACCGCTGCGTATATTCTAGCCCGCAACAATCTTATTCTTTAATTTTTATGTACTTACATAAAATTTTATTTGCCTCAAATTTTGCAAAGAGAGATAATATTTTGTTAACTTTTTATTTTTAGAGAATTTTAGATGACTTGTAGGTATATTTAAGACTTAGGCATCATATGGGACAACTTTCAAACTGCTTTTTAAAAAGATTTTATAGTACAATAATCTCAAATTCAAGAATTTTTTGTATTGAAAAGTTGTTTTAAAAAACAAGAAGATTGCAATCCCGACCGAAGCCTTTGACTTTTTTTTTCAACAATTTTCTTACTTGTTTCTAAAACAGCTTTCTATATTAAAATATCTAATTTAATGAAATTTTTGTAATAAAAAGTAGTTTTAGAAATCATCAAAAAAATTATCTTAAACTAAACCTATTTTTCTGATTCTTAAAAGTAACTTTTTAGTACAAAATTAAAATTTTTATACCAAAAAATTACATTAACAAACAGAAAAAAAATTGCCCAAAACAAAGTCTTAATTTTACTAAAAAAAACTATTTTAAATCAGAAAGAAAACCATCGTAAATGAAGTTTTAAAGTACTACACAACTCTCCTTGGCCTATTGGTTGAGAGCTTAGGCTTCCAACTAAGAGGTCCAAGGTTCGAGTCCATGTGTATGCGTTGTGTGTGTGAGTTTGCCTTAAATGGCCTAAATGTCCCAAAAAAAAAGTTTTAAAGTACTTTATTTAAAAAATTAATTTAGCTAATTTAAAAAGACAACACATAAGTTTTTAAATAAAAAATAATATCATATGAAATATAAAATTATCAGAAAATTTCAACCTTATTCTTTCTTTGGTGCTAACCATCAATGTGGACCACTCGCTGAATATTTCTTTTGGGTTGGGCCCACCATCTAGCCCATGGACGCTGACCACAGCAAAGAATAGGATACGACACGGAACTGCGGATGTGGCCATCCGAACCAATAATGGTACACTTTGGCCCACCTTCCAACTTTATGGGCCCGCAATGACGTGTAATACACAGTGAGAGCTTGTCGCGTTGCCAAAGTTGGGCCCACGTGTCACGTGGGTTGCGTGATTAGATCTTCCTATGAGAGGACGCGTGTAGAAGCTACACGTGATTATGTACGAGGGCCCACCAAACAAGAGGTTCGGATTGGATCACTGTTACACGAACAATTATTAGGTCATCCGACCTGAAGTAGAGGAACATCCGATCAGCACTAAAATCCCGTCAAAAAATTTGGTATTTGCTCAGTATTGCTAGGTATTATTTAGTAATAACAAGGAATACCGTTTTGTGAAAACCAATACCGAGTTATACTGATGTATACCGAGTAATACCGAGTTATACCAAAAAATACCGAGTTTTTTCTAGGAAAAACTCGGTATTTTTGTATAACTCGGTATAAATCGGTATTGGGACTTCACATGATGGTATTCCTCGTTATTGTTTGGTATTGGTCGGTATTGGCTTGGTATTTCTCGTTTTTTGGAGCTATTTTAGCTCCGACCGGACGTAGCTCTATGTCCAGTCGTAGGACCTAATAATTTTCCTGTTACACTGTATGAGCGAGCAGGGTACATACAAGCTATTATTACTTTTAGTTAATTTAATTAAAACTTTAACAAATTTAATAATTTAATTTATACAATGAGCCTTTTAAAAAAATAAAATCACCAAAAATACTAAGACCAAGGGGTTTAAGGGCATTAATCAAGATTTAGGGCACAAATCATCAACGAGAATATTAATAAAAAAACATCAAGAAATTAGTCTAAAAATATAATTTAATTTTGAAATAAATATCTCTGATAAAATGAAGAGAGTGAAAAAATAAGAAACATTAATTAAAAATTCCCAATAGAGCATCTACAATCAATTTCAAATAAATTTAAAATTTTTGAAGCGAATTTTTTTTATTAATTTTACTTTAATTGAAGAGCCAACTCCACAAAAGACATACTATAATCAATAAGATTTTACACTGTAAAGTTTCTTGTAGATGTAACTTATCTTTTTGGAAAGCATAAACTGCAACATCCAAAAATAAATGGATAAATGATATGTCTATAAAAAAATTTTCTTAATTAGCATGAATATCGAGTTCACATTTATATTGAAATTTTTTTAATTGAATTTAGGATCATCTAAACTTATATTTCAATAATCTTATAATTGAAATGAACATCTCATAGAGATGAACTATCGACACCAAAAATAAATCAATCTAAGTTTAAATAATAATATCGAGTTTGATTTATGTTATTTGAACGTTCTCGTCGGATTATCAACAACCACGTCGCATATTAAATTTTAATTGTATTCGTGTGGACGCCCAGCTTCTGTAATCCATATAACATAATTCTAAAATCATTCTTCTTCAATTGTGAAAAAAAGCCAATTCTTATATGTATCATTGATCATTGTTATTGGGCTAAGCCCTCTAAATTTTCTCAGCGTTTTTATCTCTGTGTTTTAAACTTTAATCTCACACTATCATTATAAAATTTTTAGTAAGTATAATTCTAATGCAATATACCTCCCAAAATTGATTCAATAATCTTATATTTACTTTCATATTAATATATTTCAAGATATTCAATATGGCAATAATTTCAGCCTAAATTGAAGTCCATTTTGATATATTTTAAAATATGAATATTTTGACATAAAATTTTTATCCCATATCAAAAAGAGTGATTTTATAAATATTCTTTTTGAATAAGTTTGAAATAATTATAAATGTTTTATTACAATTAGATTATCTTACCCGTTTACTCACGTCAGCAGTCCTGCCGCATCGCACGTGTCATTTTTAGGGGAGACACGTGGCTATAATTCCCTTCCACAGTCTGCATCGTCACCGCCACGTGTGCAGCAATTACCATTTCAGGTCCTTTTTACTAGTCTGGCACTTCTTGACGTTTTCTAAATTGAACGTCAGATCCGTTTACAGGACAGTCCAACACCACTGGTGCTCCAATCCAGCCGTCGAATCCCTTGAAAAGCCCAGGAATGAACGGCCAAGAGTAACTTAATTAATACGCTAGGGCCCTTCCTGACGTGTGGAAGACGCTCGGACATTTAAGAAATAAATAAATTTATTTATTTTCAGTTTTTTATTGATAAATATTAATTATTAAATTCGATAATAGTCCTATTCAAAGTTAAAGATAATAATATTATTTATGAAAACAATGTGATTGGATGAGTTCTTCTTTGACAAAAAAATTATTTATTTAGTTTGTTATCAGCAATGAAGATCATGCATGTTTATACACACTAAAATTAACAATTTTTATAATTATATCAAAACATTTTAGTATAATTTATATCTGATACGTTATGCAAAAATTATCTTGATCGGGCACGAATCTCAAGGCACAAATCAAGTTGGAAACTTCAAAAATTAAATACAGGAGCTCCTGAACTCCGATTTCAGCAAGCTTACAATCAAACTGAGCGTCTCATAAATACGAACCCAACGACACCAAATTCAACTCAATATGAGCCCAAATCGAGCACCCGAAGCGCTGTTGAAAAGTTTGTACCACAATTTGAGTGGTCAAATGGTCTTCGATTTTGACGAGCTTATTGTCGAATCGAGCGGCTCAACGAGACGAGTCCAACGAGCCTAAGATTGTTAAATTCCAACATCATTAAGGCCTTAAAATGTCTGATGAACGGTGTACGATCAAAGGATTCAATAGCAGCCGTCCATTCGACCACTCTTTATTTGTCCTTGATCTCACGCCTATTTACGAGCTATGCCACTCCAGAAAAACTATAAATAGAGCCCTCATTTATCATGAGAGGGGACAAAAAAAATGCAAGAAGAAGGGAAGAAGAAGAGAAGGAGAAGGAGAATCAGCTCCTCCTCGACCACCGCCGGAGTTCTTCCCGCCGCCTAAACAAAGCCAGAATTCTGTCGGATTTTCGGGAGACGCCGGAACTCTGCACAACTTTGTAACTTAAATTCAATTTAGGAGAAACTCATTGTAATCTGATCGTCCTAACTTGTGGGACGAATCAGTCTTTTGTATCTCAAACGACACTAGTGGAACTTTTCAATTGAGCGCAGCCTCGTGGGGTTTCCCCTTTTCAGGGTTTTCCACGAAAAAATCCTGGTGTTCTTTTATCTTTTGTTTGTGTGTGCTGAATATTCGTACAACGCTTGGACGTAAAATTACAAACTCTACCGCCGCGTATATTCTAGCCCGCAACAATACCATAATCGATGCGTTATAAAAATCTTCATGATCAGACATGTATCTCGAAGTAGGTTTGAATTAAAAATATTCAAAATTAAAATCATATCATCTGAATTTCAATTTCAAGAAAAATATAGTTGAATTGAATGTCTCTGCGAGATGAACCTAATGAAATAAAAAATGTCCCAACCTGGGTTAGAATGGGCCTAAATCACGGGCCTGAAACATATTTAAAATTTTTAAAATATTTATTGTAAGACCAAATAGTCTCCAAACTTCCAATGCTTATAATTGAATCAAGCGGCTCAGCAAGAAGAATCCAACGAGCCTAATATCGCTTAATTCTGATGTCATTAAAGCAATTGAATGTTAAATGAATGCTTTATAATCAATGAAATTAATATGAGCATTCCGACGAAGAGTTCTAGATTTTTCTATATTTACAGGGCATGCCAAAACAAAAAAAACCCTTAAATAAGCCTATATTCTCTACATGAAAGAGGTGCTTGGACTCCTTTGACTCAAGATTTAAGAGAACTATGAAGGGCTTAAGAATCCTAGAGAACCACTACCAACAAACACTCATCGGTCGATCGTCGCTGGACTTTTGTTTCATGACGACCACCACTACATGCCTACTCCTTTTTAGCCGACCATCTACATCAAATCTCTGTTTCATCATCATCATCTGACCTCTATCCACTAGCCACCGTCAAACCCTTACTTATCGACAACTATGATCCTCCAACCACAATTGGAAGCCAACTACGCTCGCTGGACAACAATCACCAAACTATGCCTCTTTTGACATCCATCACCTTCCAACTAACGTACTTTGACATCTATCTCCAGACGACTACAATGCTCTAACCACTGTCACATGAATATGATCCTTCTGTCTTTCACCGCGAGCCATTTATGGTCCTCGAACTAGCATCACATAATTATGAGCCTTTCAACCTCCACAGCTCGTCAACTATAATCCTCAGACCACCATTGCCAGACTACACTCTCCGGACCACCATCGTTCGATTATGTTCCAATGACCACTATAATCGTACTAGGATCCTTATAACCTCCATTGCCTGCTGACTACAATCATTAGACCACCGTTGCTCTACAGTCCTTTGACCATAATTGCCAAACTACAATCCTTTCGACCAGCATTGTCATGAATGTTTCGACACAACAATAAGACAAGCTTGAAAATTATTAAATTTAATTTTAAATTAAAATAATCTATTTTCTTTATATGTATAAAAATAATTTTAGAATAAATTTAATATTTTTTACCTCAATTGTTTATTAAAATTACATTCAAATATACTGAGTCCTATCATAATTTTTTTTTTCAAATATTAGCTTATCCTCCTAAATAAAATATATAAATTTAACCTTTTTCTAAATGATATAAGAAATGATAAAACAACATTGCCAGCTGAAATTATATTTCTAAATAATCTAAGCCTCAACTCCTTAATTTTTTAAATTAACAAAAAATTTTAAAATGAATAATTTGTTAGATTTATCCTTTCAATGTATTCAATTAGAAGGAAATATTAACTAATCTTTAATAATTATTTCAAATATAAAATTATGTGTATAATATTTAACAAATTTCAGTAAAATATAAGATCTTCTACTAGCAAATGATCCGCAGAATAGCAACGGTATATTAAAAAAATAATTAGTCGTGATATAAATATGATAAAAAGTGTCATTTTATATAATTTTTTGAATATTAAAAGAAAAATGGTCCAAAGAATTAAATTTTTTGTTTGAATATTTTAAATAGTTTCTTTTTCCAAAATTTCTTTTTTAAAAAACAATTTTAAATATCTTTATCATTTCTTAACTGAAAATAAATTAATAAATTATATGATTCAGATGATTAATCTTATTTATTACTATAAAAATTTTTCTTAATATTATTTAAATCAATATATTTTGATATGCAGTGATGATAATTTATCTAAATCAGCAAATCCTTACTTTATTTTTCCTTACAACTATATGAGTCCGTTAATTTCAGCAATTTAATAATAAAAAATACAATTAGCAGAATTTTGAAAAAAAAAAAGAAAAAAGAGATTATGATTCAAAGGAAATTAGCCTTTATAAGCATATCAGAGAGCCCATTGTTACTCCAACCTGCTCTTTCCACCACCACTACCACCACCACCATCGCCGTCTTCTCTTTCTCCGGCACCTAAAACCTGACTCCAGCTATGTTGACCCAGCGGCCCGCCCACAAACTCCCCAGCCCGATCTCCGCCGGCCAACACGCCGCTTCACCAGGCACAGCAAGCCCACTGGAACGAAATCCTCTCTCCCCTAAAGGATGGAAGAAGAGAGATTCCGACGGTGTGGGGCTTAGCATAGTGTCCAAGCTCGAAACTTTCGCCGGAGATCGGCGGCGGATGCCCCATGTCGGCTCGGAGGCGAGCGGCGGTGGAAAGCGGTCGGTGGCCGCAGCCGGAGAATTTCCGGTGGCTGATTTACTTAGCTGCTGCTATCTGTGCAGGAAAAGTTTGCACGGGAAAGATATCTATATGTATAGGTAATTAATCAGATAAAAATCTGATTTTTTTAACATATTTGGATGATTCATCACCGTTTCAGTATGAGTTCGAAATTAACATATAATCGGATCTTCTCTCTGTGTTCTTTAAATTGAAAATTACAGAGATAAAAATTTTTATTTATATTGTCTCAAAAAAAACATAAACTATAATCTTATAAGCTTGAATTTGGTATCTGTTGGATGCAGGGGGGAGAAGGCATTTTGCAGCAAGGAGTGCAGATATGAACAAATAGTAACCGATGAGTTTCTAAACAAAAAAGGGAGTTTGAAGTTTTGAGGGCTTTTTTCTCAGCACTTCCTTCTCCGGCACCGGCGACGGCCGCTGTTCTCCGCCGGATTCACGGCGGCGTAGTGTTGTAGATTAGACAAAACTGATCAGAATGAGCAATGAAAAAGAGGAATATTACTAAGTAATTGTAAGGGAAAATTTTTGGAATTGTAAAATTCTTCTTTTGAAGCTTAAATATCTGTAATGCATGGGAAAGCTTTCGCGAAATTTTTTTTAAAAAAAAACATATATATTTTGGAAGATATATTTAATTTATAATTTTTATGTGAAAATTTTATCAGAATATTTTGAAATAATTTTTATTTTATTATTGAATAATTATCTAAAAATGTAAATAAATTATATTTTGCTGAGCACAATATTTATCTAAATAAAGAAATATATTATGACATTATAATATTAAAATTATATTCAACCAAACTAAATAATTATTTTGATTTTTTGAGTTTTTATTTTATAATTTATCTCTCTAATTTTAAAAATGAATATTAATAAAAAATTATTTATCAGTATTTTTGCACAAATTCAATTGCATATTAATTTAATAAAAATAAGATAGTAAATATTAAATTGTGAAAAATAAAATGTTTTGAATTCTCTCCAATTCTGTCAAACTAAAAAGAGACTTAAATTAACTTTTCAACTGCATATGAAAGATTATTAATTGATATGTTATCAGAAAATTCAATCTATCAAATGTGCAAGTTAAAATAAAATTTAAGATCTCAAAATATCTAATATTAAAATTAGAAACTTATAAATTTTAGTTGGAGATCATTTAAGTTTTATTGTCAACGTATTGATGGTTGAAATGTGCATCTTAGGCTTTGTTTGGGATGGCTTTCTTACTACTTCGTAAAACAGCTTTTTAAAACAAAAATTTTATTTTTTGTATTAAAAAGCGATTTTGAGAAGCAGAAAGAAACCTGTCCCAAACAAGACCTTAGTGAGACAAATTCAATAATACTAAGATTTCGTTTGAGATTACTTTCTTACTACTTTTTACAACAATTTTTTAGTACTAAAAATTACAATTTAAAAAATTTTTGTACTAAAATTTTACTTTATAAAACAATTAAAAAACTGTCCCAAACGAAACCTAAGAGTGACTTTCTGCTAAAAAATTGTTATTTCCTTTGATATGTTCGAAATTTACTTTGTACCCATTTCCTTCGATTGTTGTAATAAAATTTACCCATCGTTTACTATATATTTTCTTTTCATTTTTATTTTTATAAAAATGTACTATGGCTTCACAATCTGTTCTTATAGTAAATTCTTTTTGTAAAAATAATTTAAAGCTATGTAAAGCGTTTATTACTCCTAATATTTCGTAATCTAAAGAAGTTAGTGATTTTGGTAATTGCTTAAAACTTCCTGAAGCATATCTACATAGTTGTTCTTTTGACGGAAAGGCTTCTTTATATGGTTTTATTTTTAATTCAGCTCCCCAACCATCTTGAGATGCATCTACGATTACTATTTTATAGTCTGTTTCTAAAGGTAAAGTTAATTTTGGTAAGGATTTAATTTGTGTTTTTATTTTTTGTATTATTTTAATATCTTCAGTATTTATAACAATGGGAAAGATAAAGAGAAACTAAGGGGTCAGTAGAAGAAGAAACAGGTGGTAAGGATCCACCACGCTTTGGCAGAACTCTGATTTTGTTTGTAGGGATTGTAGCACAACGTTTACTAATGGTAATAAATTCCTTCGTAATACTAAGATGTCCATCTAATGAGAGAATATATAGTCCAAATAGAATTAAATAAAGTATTAAAACATATAATTAAAATTTTCTCAACCATTTGGAAGATCAAATGTCCTCTAAATTGTGCATGTTTATAGTCAAAATGGCAAAACAAATTTAATAAGTCCACCATTGTTCAGTTATGTTTTCATTAATTAACAAAATGTTTAATAAGCGAAAAATAATCAAAATGTTACGCCAAATTTTTTTTTATCAAAACGTTCAGAATTCTTCATCAAGAAATTTATAAAATCGATTGTGACTTTTTAGACTTGTATAGTACTTCTAGAGATCACTCTATTAGCTGATGTTCATTGTCAAATGTTGCTGATGTTCGTTATGATGATCGTATATATTAGGTTACAATGAATACTTTATTGAATTTTTATTCCTCCTCAAAATTTATATGATAGAAATCATACTTAAATTTTTAGCGACAATTTCCCAAGTCTTTTTACCAATTGAACTAATTCATACTAGGGGTGTCAAAATTTGACACAACACGAAAACCCGACCCAGACCCGACCCGTTTGAAAAACGGGTCGGGTTCGGGTTCGAAGATTCGACCCGTTTGAAAAAACGGGTCAGGTTCGGGTTGACCCGGTGGGTTGCCGGGTCAACCCGAAAACCCGTTTATTTTAAAAAAAATTTGATTTCGCCGCTGCCCGCTGCCTCGCCGCCCCGCGCACCAGCTGCCGCGCCCGCGCCGTCGTTTGCTGCCGAACCCGCGCTACCGCAGTGCCACGCTCGCACCTCACAACTCCGCCCGCTGCCACACTCACTGTAGCCCGCTGCCACGCTCGCGAAACCCAAGCTCCTTCTCTGCCGTGCGGATCGGGTCAACCCGGCAACCCGCCGGGTCGGGTCCGGGTTCGAATTTCCGACCCATTTACCTACCCGGGTCGGGTCCGGGTTCAAATTTCTGACACGTTTGAACTCGGGTCAGTTTCAGGTTCGACCCGAACTCGACCCGTGACCCGAAATTGACACCCCTAATTCATACTCATGAGTGCCCATGTTAAGATATATTATACAAAAAAATTGTATATATCACATACTAATATCTAATTATTATGTAGCTTGCATGTTAGTACCATGAGAAAGAAAGCATGGAATCTTCTTTATCAATAAAATAAAGACTAAGGACACAATAAATTTGGAGAGAGGGCACTTGCCAAGTTAGTAGACCCCTTATAGACAAGGATATCATGGCTTTAATTATCACATATGTGATACTATCTTTGCTTTCATATGTGATTGATGCCAACTTGTATTTAATTTAAGGACTTTATTTGGTAACACCTACCTGCCCTTAGATTATTTATATGCCAAATGGGTGATATAATCATTAATGTAATAGCAATATGGCATCCAAATCTAGTTGAATAATAGGGACCCTTCATGCATGCAATAATTTCTAGAATTTAAGCAAATTAAATAGTAGATTCACACGAACTATATATATGAACTTCAATTACAATATATCTTGGTTGAAAGCCTAAGCTCACAACCACCAAATCAAAGAGGGCTGCATAATTAAAAATAATAATAAATTAAATTCATCCTAATACAATTTATATTGACATAACCAAAAATATTTTATTATTATTATTTCATGTCATAGGGAAATAATTGTATGCTGATTATCATAGGGGTATCCTTAACTTTGCTACAATTAAATTGAAGGAACAACCAACATTATGATTGATATCATAATATCTAATGTTTGATCCAACATTATGATAGTTTCACATGAATTTGACTTTCGTAGATTCTATCACAGGTAAAGATGAATGTTACTTCCATTTTAAAACTTGCTTACATGTGTTTTATAAAAGTAACTTCAAAAATAAGGGTGTCAAAACGGGTTTTTGGGTGGTCGAACCCAAAATTGACCTGCCATTATTTGACACTACTCGAAGCTTACCCATTTTTAAAAACGGGTCAGAAAGTAGGACCCAAACTCGACCAGATTCAAAGCCGGGTCAACCCAACTCAACCCACCAATCTAGATAGGTCTGAATGATTTCAAGATTTCATAGCAAGATTCATAGTAGTTTCAGGCAAAAAAAACATGTTGCCCAATTATTTTTTTGGGTAAATATAGCATATTTCAGCACACGACGTAATTTTTTCATAGCAGCATGCAAGTTACAATTTACAGTTGGTTTATTTCAGCAACATAGTAAAAATAATTTAAAGTTTTAAACATTTTACAAAATCCATATTCCAAAGTATAAAGTTTACACTTTATAAATTATAGAATACAAAACAAATTACTGAATACATAACAGTTTGAATTTATCAATAGCAACAAAAATATAGAATAAATTACATAGTACTTCATTATTCACTATATCAATTTACACTGCATCAGTTTACATTTTACACTAAAACATCAGTTTATATTTTGGTGATTGGTCTATTCATGCTTTTGCTCAATTGTTCCCCCAATAATTATCTTCAATTTTCATATAAATTTACCTGCAACAAAATCGGTTAAATAACAAAAAAAAAATTAAATATGTAGCTCAGATTAACCCTCCAAATCATTAATCATTTAATAAAATGTAAGTGCAATTAATCCTACCATCCAAGATGCCAATTTGTATTGGCTTAGTATGTATTTGTTCAATTAAGTAGCATATGCTCAATTTAAGAGAATGCAAATGTCAATTGGTTGCAATATTAGTAACATTTAGCTCAAATCGATTCTCACTTTCAGTTTAGAGGTTTATCATTATTGCTTGAAGCTACATATAAAATTTAAATGAAATATAATATTAGGTTTCACTTACAACAATACTGCAACCACACCAACCCTAAGGTAGTAAGTCAGTAACACTGTAATAGATGTACAATAGGTATGTCTCAAACAAGAGGTCAGAGCAAATTTGAGTCACTACAGGAAAAACGCCGAAATATATCCGGCGGTTTTTTCCGGCGGTTACGCTAGGTTAACCGGCAGTTTTATGTATTACCGGCGGCTTTACGGCGGTTTTTATGCCGCCGGGAAAAATGGCGTAGGAAACTTCTACCGGCGGTTTTTTACCGGCGGTTTATGTTGGCGGCAGTTTTCCGGCGGTGTATGCCGCCGGTGACAACCGGATTTGGAACCGGCCGTTACGCCGCCGGTTATCTAACCGACGGCTGACCGGCGGTCAAATTACCGACGGTCTTCCGACGGTTTAGGTGGGTGTCGTTTGTTTCTTAAACCGCCGGTAGACCGCCGGTTCATTTACCGGCGATAGCTGGCGGTTGAGCCGTCGGTAGTCCCGACGGTATAAACCGCCGGATGTCCACCGTAGCACCGCCGGTGGCCGTCGGTAACCGCCGGTAATAAACCGGCGGTGTAATGCCATTAAGGGGATGAAACGGGGTGGTGGATGTCTGGTAGCCAGTACTCCAGCATTCGGGTGGTAAGCGAAAGCTTGTCTAATTTACACCTCTAAACGGAATGATGGATTTCACATATATAGACAACAACTTCTTGTTCTTTCAAAATATTGAGAATTTAGTTGTGTTATTTCTAGATTAGAATTGTTAATTGTTTCTAGTTCATTAGTTAGATGATTCATCTCTTTCTATTATTCAGAAACTACAATTTATGAGTGATGTAGATACGTTTGGTACCTATCTATCATTATCTATAAGACTTAGAGTATATAGTCTTCTATTGTAGTTTAGACTGTTATATGTTTCTATATATATATATATATATATATATATATATATATATATATATATATATATATATATATATAAGTAACACTCATTGTAGAACCACATATTCATAGCAAGCAAATCTAACACTAAATGGCTTATACTAAATGTCACAATTAACAATTGTGATCTACCCTAAAAAAAAATTTAGATCTACCAAAATGATTACAACATTACCTCTTGCATTACTATCTAAATCATCCAAAATAACTCTAACACTTGCAAATGTCTAGTGAGAATAAATAATCAAAGAAAAAACATAAAATATACCTTAAAATAGAAATCTAGGGTTGAAAAATTGAAGTTGGCGGTCGGTTTGGGGTCGGACTGGGTCAGCGAGGTCGGACGTCGGAGTGGCGGTCGGATCTGGGTCGGCGGTCGGAGAAGTTTCGGCGGCGGCGGTCAGAGATGCTTCGTCGGTCGCGGTCGGACGAGCAGAGGCGAGCGGAGGAGAGGGAAACGTGAGAGAAAGAACGAGGAAGAATGAAATGTGAGTTGCGGGCCTGGTCGTTTTAGGGCACTGACCGGCGGTTTTCCGGCGGTCCAAACTGCCGGTACAAAAGTACTTATCAACGGCGGTCCAGACCGCCGTTAAACCGCCGGTTAATATTGATATCCGGCGGTTTTCCGGCAGTTTTTGGATCGCCGTTAGTACCGGCGGCTTAACGTACAAAAAACACCGGTAGGCCGCCGTTAAAAGCCGGCGGTTAAACCGCCGGCTATACCGCCGGTAACACGGGCGGTCCATGAACCGCCGGTTAGAACCGCCGGTAATAGCCATTTTTCCTGTAGTGAGTCAAACAACACGTTTCAACAGACAGACAGTAGTCACAACACACAACAAACTGTAGTGTTAAAGTTTTCAGCAAAGTGCAAACATGCTGAATGTCATTTTAAGTTGCCACTCTCATTTTTACTATCACATTCATAAATTATTTCATTTATTTTTTGCATTTACATTCTTGTTTACCATCAACAAGTAGAGGTAACATCTCATAATATCCCATACAATTGAAGTTGTCCTTTTTTTCTTAAGAACATTTGCCCCATCCTTTTTCTTAACATCATCGTCACCAATATCAACACCATCAATATAATTAGTGTATATTTTAATTTCATCTCCTTCATTAACCACTTGTACATTATTTTCTAGAAAAATGGTACTTTTAACAACAACATTGGAGTCCTCCATGTAATATAGGAAATTCAAGATAATTACAAAGTATAATACACAATTGAACAACCGAAGATTATTCATAAACCCTAAACTTATAAACACATAATTGAACTGAACCATGCATTGACAATTGCACATAATTGCACTGAACTAGTGAAGTGGTGAACCAACAACATGACTAAATTAAACATAGGTTTGTTAGCATGCATATTAAACACATCATTAAATTATGCATTGACTAAATTAAATAAAAGTTAAACTAAACCAGTGCACCTCAACAATTAAACAAGCAAATTATCTTTAAAAAAACACAACTAAATTATAGATAAAAATGAGCGTATATGTTTCAGCAACACGAAGGTAGCCCATAATCAAAGGATTTATTATCACAATAATATAGAGTAATCTAATGACCAATTAAACATAGCAGTCGAGGAGCAATAAAAGACTAAAAATCATTTGTTACACGGAGAATTCTAATTTCAAACAAGACTATCAGAGAAGCATAACTTCAAAACAGCAACAATACTGTCAATACGAAAACACTGCAATAATCAGCACAAACGACAATAGGGACAAATACGATCATAAGCATTCAGCCATTCACCATTTCACCCTAAACTCTAAATCATACTACAAAGAAAGTTTTCAACCACAACTTCTAGAGTAACAAACATAATATGAACCAAAAAGCATGACAATAAAAAAAAAATCATATTTTGAAAAAAACCCTACAATTGCTAAAGAATGTCTTTGAATACATAAAATGAGGTGAAAAAAATTTGAATATCAGACTCTCTGTAACCTCCAAAATCACTAACATGAAAATAGACGAAAATTAACCCTAAAATATAAAGTAGGCAAAGAGATACAAACAAATGTAATATGTTGGGCCCGTGAACTTCCAGTGAAATTTTAAGCATCGACAGCTACTACAAAACCAACGAGAGAAATTGAGCAAGGGGCCAAGAGCGGAGAGCCAAGAGGGAAACATACAAAGTTTATAAGAGAACGAGAGAGAATCGAGAACGACAGAACGGGAGAATAAAACTCTGGAGCCAATCGTCCCCACGCCACGCAAATAAGCCTTTACATCAAACCTACGTTCTATTTAGACAAGGGTTGTAAGGTCAACTTCGGTTTTTTGGGTTATCTTGAACCCGATCCGATTTTAAAAATGGGTCAGATTGTTGAACCCAAATCCGTCCCGTCTGAAAAACGGGTTGATCCGAACCCAAAATTTTTCGGGTCGTGTATGGGTCGAGTTTTGAGTCGGGTCAAGTATTGATACCCCTACATGCATGAAAGTTTCTTTCTTATTAATGAATGTGGATGTTCGAAAATCTCCTCTTGATCAATAATTAAACAGGTGGTTGCAGTAATTCATTTGATTCAGGAGAGCTTAGCAGGTTGACAATTACCAGTTCATGATCTATTAACAAACAAATAATCGATCTTCAATATTCCTCAGATTCAAAACCCTAAAAACCCTAATATTTGAACAATTATAATCTGAACAATTTCAATCAGTAAAAAAAAAATCTTAGAATAATATCTGTCCTAGTTTGCACATTTATTGACGCATGCATGATTGGTTTAAGAGTTTAAATCTTAGAAGAGATCTTTCATTTCAAATAATTGGTTGAGAGTTCAAATCTCTTAAGAAAAGGAATTTTAACTAAACCGAAAAATTAGGTTCATTTAATTTCAGTTCTAATTTTGGTTTAATTCAATTATTGATTTGTAGTTAGAAACCCAAAAAATATATTTGGATTAGTTGAATTTGATTTAAATTAATTCTTTTTGGCCCAATTTGATTTAATTTAATGAATTTATCTTGAAATTAATAGAATTTAATAATTTATTACATTGTATACAATACTAATTCTAATATAAATTCAAAAATTTTAAAAAATAGTATTCTAAAATATTTTGTTTTGAAATATAATTAGAGCATAAGCTAAATAAATACAACTTGCATTTGCTTAATCTTTTCATCACTTCATAGAAAATGGCTCACTTGAGGCGTCTAAATACGCTTATATAAGATTGTAAGTAAGACAAATTGATTTGTGAACCGGCTCAAGATCAAATCAATAAATAGCTCATGAGCCAAACTTGATAAGCTAATGAGATAGATTTGACCCGCCCAAACTCGGATAATTAAATCACAGGTCAATTTTTTGGAAAAATATTGATATAAAATACATAAAGAGTTAAGCGAAAATTTGACACAATAATTTAAAAATTATTTATCACTTCATTGTATCAAGTGATTCTTTATTGTTATTCTTTTATTTTTTCATTCTTTTAACTTTTTTAATTATTATATTTGCTTGAATCAAAACCTTTTTTTATCTTCCATAATGGGGCCGGCTCCTAACCCTACTCGAATAAACTCAAGCTCGATTAATTAATCAAACTCAATCTCAAGCTAGAGATGACTTGAGCTTGACTTAAATTCATTTACACCCCCTAATAGATTGGATGGTATTTTACTATTTTCATTTACTTTTCTCAACCCCCTAGCCTCTTTTAATTCACAACATCAAATATTTATGAGAATACTTTTGAAATATTATAAAGAACAAATTATTTCACTTCATTGTAACTATTTGAACATACACAACTCATCTTGATTTGTTGGTTGAAAGCTTTGACTACTAATCAAGAGATATTGGATTCAAAACTATAAATGTAATGCGTGTGTTATTTTATCTTAATGACCCAAATGTAAAAATAAATAAAATAAAAATAAAGGAAAAAAAAAACATGTGTATGTTATTTTATCTTAATGACTCAAATGTCAAAAGAAAAAGACACTATGTACTTAATTAGATCTTATTATTTCATATTTGTTTGATTGAAATTATATAAAAAGTAATGAGTTTCAATCTCAAGGACTAAGAAATATCCTTTTATACGTTTCTTGTTTTTAATATTAATCGAATAATAATAAATTAATAGAATTTAATTTAAATATTAATTCTATTTATTATAATCATTACTATTATTATTAGTAATAAAAAATAATGAAGATGAAACAAAAAGGCAACTTACTGCAACACAAACAAATATAAGGATTGAGTTCACTCAAAAAATTAAAATTCAAACTCTTACAAAAAATTATAAGTATAGAAATAATAATATAAAACAAACTGCTTGAATCGAAGACAAATGTTTCTGTTTCCAAAAATCTGAAAAACCAAAGGAAAACATTTTACAAAAAAAAAAAGCACATTTAACAAAAAAAATAGCATATATAACAAATGATCTGCTCATTGAAAGCACATTCTACTTCAGATTATTTCTTTAAGCTATTCCCAAGCAATTTTGAAGGCCATGGCTTCCCTAAATCTTTCAATGACTAAAGTGTCCCCTTATTCTCTCAACTTTAGCAAATTCTTCTATTCCTGAAAGAGAATTCCTCATCTCCTGAAGGAAATTGAAGGATAGTTTCTCTCAATTTGAAAGCAAGATAAAGAGTATTAATAAGTTCAATTATTTACCCTTGAGCTCCTTGAGTTCCAACGTGAAGCTTGCCATGCAGGATCAATGGTAGACTCTGCAAAAGCCCTCAACTCATTTAGTTGTGGAAGCACAACAGTAGCTAGATCCGGTCGATCTTTGCGTCGAAGCTCGGCACAATTAAGGGCTATTTTAGTAAGCCTCATAGCTTGTTCCTTGGGCCAGTTTGGTATGTTAGGATCCAGAATCTGTTCAAAGTTTCCCATCTCAACAGAGTTTTCAACATAATGAGCAAGCCCCATTGGTGGCCTTGCAGTGACCAGCTGAAGAAGGATGACTCCAAGAGCATAAATATCAGATTTTGTGCTCACCAAGCCAGTTTTCTGATACTCAGGATCAATGTAACAGAATGTCCCAGCTGCAGCAGTCATGTGGTATTGGGACGCGCCGGCGATTGAGGAAGGAATGAGGCGAGCCAAGCCAACATCACCAATTTTGCTAACAAAATTGTTGTCAAGAAGGATGTTTGCAGGCTTAAGATCTCTGTGGACAAGCGGTTCGGGCTTTGTTTGGTGGAGAAAGAGGAGGCCAGTGGCTATTTCAGCGGCGATCTTGAATCGTAGTTGCCATGACAATGGAGGGGTGCCAGAACTGCAGAAAAGGCGGTCTTCGAGGTTACCATTCGACATATATTCATATACCAGGCAACCATATTCAGGGCAGGCACCAAGAAGAAGGACCATATTTGGATGTCTGATGCAACTCAACACCTCCACCTTAAGAATTTATAAGGAAAAATTAATTAGAAAAAGTGCAGTACTCACTTGGAACATTCATATGGTTCATAAAATATTAAAAACAATGGCAAGTTTGATGATCACTTTGAATCATAAAGCACGATAGCAAGAGAGTCAATAATCACCCAAATAAGCTTGTTCCTTATGGTTTCCATTACATGCTTTCTGCTTTCTAGATTTTCTTAAAGTTGCATAGGAAATTATACCATCTTTGCGCTATCATCTTTACATTCAGTTTTATTTGAATTTGTAGCTTACTTCAGAGGATTTCATTGAGAAATTGAATCATTTGTTAGTTTAAAACTTGGATGAAGTCTCTAAAGGTAAATCTATGACATATTCATAAAAGCTGGTTTGAGATGAATTGAATGAGAGAGTTATCTCAAATTGAAGTTTCAGATAAGACTCAATTTCCTTGAATACCAAGTTACTTTCCTCATTTTCCTTCAATTGACAAAAAAAAAATGGAACTATATACCTTGACCATTTCATTAAATGTTTTAGAAATGAGAAAAGTTTAGACAAAATAAAAGAGGAAGGAAATTCCTTCTATTGTAGCTCAAAAATGATTATTGAAATACAGCATACCTCTTTTTGGAATTGTTTAATTCCTTGAGCTACATCAGATCGTAGAATCTTAATTGCAACAACTGTATGATCAATGGTGGACTTAAAGACCGGTCCATATCCTCCTTCACCTATCTTTAGCGAATCTGAAAATCTATCGGTTGCTTTCAAAATCTCATCAACACTGTACCTCCTATAACGAATATCTGAAGAAATTGTCTCCAGTTCTTTCCTCTTCTCTGCAATTTCTTGAAGCCATGTATGATTCTCACTTTTTTGACTGTTTACTTCATTTTCTAATTTAATAGCTTTTGGTGATTCTGGCAAGGGTAGTATGGATCTCTGCTTAATAAGGGCAGTCTTTGGAGCAACTGCCACCACCTCATCCAAAGACGTATTCCGAGGGCATATCTGCATAAATCATTTGTTTTAAAATTGCTCAAAAAAATTGCAGAAGGCTTGTGGAAAGACATTTTGAAGTATTGACAATAGAAATATATGTACATAGATGAAATTATGTCGAGTGAAAGAAAACCATAAACTAAATAACTATAAGCGAATGATTGATGTCATTCATAGGAAAGATGCAGATTTTATGAAATTAAAGTTATTTTTAAGCATTCACATATGCATCTCCATATGGTATTGAACTCCCAAGTTTATTTTTGTGTAGTACCTCTGGAGTAGAATCATCATACGAATTTCTCTTGTGCTTCAACTCTAGCTTCAAACTACTCATCATAGATTCCAAATCATCCTGCAATTAATAGTAACTAAAAATCAATAGATAAAACATATCAAAATAATTAGTGAAAGTACAAGCTAGTTGGATTCAGTATTCTCGATAAATGATCAACGGAAGCAATATATGTTGAGGTTTAGACACTATTAAAGAAGAGCTCACCAAATGCATTATTTTTCTTCTATATTAATGAAGTACTTCATATATCTCCTTTCAATTTACCTCACTTTCTTTACATTAAATTCTAAATTGCTATCAGAACAAGTTTTAGTATATCTTGGTTCTAACGTATTCATAGGTGTCGATCAAAAAATGACAAGAGAGGGATTCATCATATTTGGGTGAGTGGTTTCCTAATATAGTAGAAGAGTAAAGGTCTGATTTGGGCGACAATTATTTGTGAAGTCGGCTGTAAAACTGCTGTAGAAAAATTATTGTTTGAAATCATTAGGTAACTTTTTGTTTTAAGTATAGATCAATAAGTTATAAAGGAGGACTAAGATACATATAAAAAAAATATTTTGTATGCATATATCTAACACATAAATCATTATATTTTCTTGTTATATAAATAAATATAAAAATTTAGGTGCTAGACATAAAAATACATAAAAAAATTATAGTATGTATGTAAATCCTTTAATTATAAAACTTTCAGTTGAGAAATCATAGAAAGCCGTTACAACATTAGAATGTACAATGACGAGCTTGGTGATGGAAAATTATTATGGATAGCAAAATTTTTGAAACATTGTGCCACAACTTGGAGTCAATTTCAGCAAACTACAATAGGAAATCCACAGAAAAAGAGTAGAAAACAGTAGATTTTGGAGGAAATAGTGGCCGATTTTGTTTAATAACTTAATAAGAAACAAAAAATACAAGTGATCTACAAATAGAGAGGTAGATCGTCTATCCCAATCAATGTAGACGCCATTAGGAAGCCCTCACATAAGAAACTACAGCTGAGAACTCAATAAAACATAACCCTAATACAAAATAATAATCCCTATATATGACCCTACTCTTCCCTCCAATTTAGCCCTAAAAGATCTCTCTTGCCTTAATTAATTCCTTCCCTCTTTCGAATTCAAATTCCCTTTACTAATTCTTTCCTTGATTCTCCTCCTAACATATATAATAATTGGTTTACTAGGCCTCACAAGGGGGCCGAAATTTACCCCTCCGCCCCCTATAACTGGTCCACACCCTGGCTATTGGGCTGGCTGTAGAACCGGTCATGTTGGACCGGCCATAACACATTGTCAAAAAAATATTAGACAAATAACAATATGATTGTTTGAAAATCAAAGCAAATTAAAAACTAAAGTAATAAAACCCAAATCTCTTTGGATGAGTGATTATTAGAACATTAAGAATGGACAAGTCATCGAAATTTTGGATGAGAGACTTCCAATATAAATTCAAGTTGTATGTTTAATAATCGTTTATTCATAATAACAAAATTCTCCTCTATCTACTTTTCATTTCAATTCATTTTTTTGGACTAAGTCAATTTAAAAATCATCACCTCATTATTTGTCTTCATGTTTAGCATCATAACAAATTTTCATAGCTAAAAATAAATAAATATTATTTGGGAAAGATAAGTCGAATTTAGACTTACAATTGAATGGTGAGACCAAGATCCAACTTCCCTCTTTGGTATAGGTCGCATGTGACCAATCCCATTTGATCCAGCATTACTTTGCCAATTACTGCCATTATTTGGCAACTGAATGTCATTACCATAGCCAGTTGCATTAGAGAAATTGTCATGATCATATGCAATCAAATTACGGCAAATGTCATAATCATATGACTTTAACACAAATCCTTTGCCTTGTTCTCCACCATTGTATTCATTGAGAAATGGAGATATATTCAATTGTTTTCCATCAGCATCAATCTCTCGTGAAAATGAAACTTCAGTTTGGTCAAAACTTGCCCTGAATGGACTAGGACATGAGGTTGAACTATAATAAGAAACGTCAATATGACCTCCATTCTGGGATCCAATTGCCGTCATTTCACCAGTTCTGTTGTCATATACCCTCTCATATATCGCATTTCTTGTGCCATGGACAGCTCCAGTTCTGGTTAAGAAAGTGGAACTAGAAGGGGTTATTTTCCTTATAAGACAGCATAATCCTTATATTTTCCTTAATTGTTAATCAAGAGAAAAAAGAGCATCATCAAGTTTAATCAAAATGTTAAAAAAGACATCATAATCCTCATATTTTAGAATCTGAAATGCTCAAAATGGAATCCAAGGGGTTATTTTGTTGAACTTTCAAAATGTAGTGCTATCTAGAACAGTTGCATTAATCCTTGTTCAATCCAATGCGTGCTTTCAAGAATGATGTTGATTTTATTATTATTATTATTGTTGCGTCCTGGAATATTCGCGGCGGTAGAGAAATATATAGTTTAATGTCTTAGCGTTGTACGAAGATCCAGCACACAATCAGATAAGTGAGAGGGTGTAGCATTCATAAGAGACACCAGAGTTTTTACGTGGAAAATCCCTAAAAAGGGGGAAAAACCACGGGGCCTAGCCCAGTTGAAAATGATTCCACTAGAATTTGAGTCGGTTACAAAGGGTTGAATCGCCTCCAAGGGCGATTAGATTACAACTAGTAACTGTTCGATAGGAGTCTGGTGTTAGACCCGGCGTCACCTGGAAGTTCGAGTGTTAGTTGGTAGTCTAGCCTTGAACAGAACTTCGGGCCTTGAGCAGAATGTTGGGCCTTCGGCAGAACGTCGGGCCTTGAGCAGAATGTCGGGCCTTGAGCAGAGCGTCGGGCCTTGAGCAGAGCGTCAGGTCTTGAGAAGAATGTCGGGCCTTGAGCAGAGCGTCGGGTCTTCAGCAGAATGTCAGGCCTTCAGCAGAATGTCGGGCCTTGAGCAGAGCATCGGGCTTTCAGCAAAACGTCGGGCCTTTAGGAGAATGTCAGGATTTGAGCAGAATGTCGGGCCTTGAGTAGAGCGTCGGGCCTTCAGCAGAACGTCGGGCCAGAACATCGGGCCTTGAGGTGCTGATGCGGCGAAGCTCTGGCGGTGGTCCGGCGAGGCTCCGACGGTGGTCCGGCGGTGGTCCGGCGAAGTTCCGGCGATGGTCCGACGAGGTTCCGACGGTGGTCGAGGAGGAGCTTCTTCCTTCTCTTCTCCTCTTTTCTTCTTGCTTCTTCCTCCCCCCTTTTCATGAGGAAATGGAGTTCTATTTATAGAATTCTTGAGTGGCATGGCTTGAAAATAAGTGGAAGATCAAGGGTAAATTTGGAGTGGTTCGAATGGACGGTCGATCTTGATTCCTACGATCATACACCATTCAATGAATATTTGAAGGTCTTAGAGATGTCAGAATTCAGATATCTTGGGCTCGTTGGATTCTTCTCGTCGAGCCGTTCGATTCAAGTATAAGCTTGTAAAAATCGGAGACCGTTTGGTAACTCAAACAGTATTATGAAGCTTCCAATAGCGCTTCGGGTCCTTGATTTGGACTCATTTGGGCTCGGATTGAGTCGAATTTGGAGTCGTTGGATTCGTATTTCCGAGACGCTCAGTTCGACTATAAGTTTGTGGAAATAAGAGTTCGGATGGTCTCCAAATTAATTTTTGAAGTTTCCCACTTGATTTTGCATCGAGATTCGTGCCGATCAAGAGAATTTTTTGAAAACATATCAATTATTATTATTATTATTATTATTTTAAGTCTAGTGCCCAATACCCATCTGATGAGTTATCTCTTTCCTAAACGTGTTTGAATACTTTACTAGATAATATTATTACAAAAGTATAATAATCTAAACTTAAAGAAATGTTCATTATCACCAAATGGACAGTACAAACTTTAAAAAGAAGCAATTTCAAAAGATCATGAAATTTAATAGGCTGGAGCCTGGATGCTTTTCTATCATGTTCTGATAGGAAATACTTAAGTTTGCAAATAACCCTAAGGTTATACTTGAGTTCTCAAGCAATCCTAACACAAAACGAAGAGCAAACAGCAGCCAATCTGCTGTCCACAGTAGAAAAAAAAGCAAAATCACAAGAAAAGCTGAGAGAAAACTCAAGAAGAAACTTGTATTCCACTAGACGATGAATAAAATAGCAAGATACAAGAGATCCTCAATTCGAGAGGAGGATCGTCTCTCCCAAATCTCTAGACAAGGTTTTCTAGAGCCCAAGCCTCCAAGAAACCCTAATTTCAATTAATCAAAACATGAAATATCCCTAATTCCCTCATGCACTTTAATACACAAACCTTCCTAATACAATTTCCCTCCTAAACCCAAGCCCCTCCCCCTCTATTCAATTTTTCAAAAATCATTAGATGGGGCGGGCCCCATCAGCATTGGCGGAACAGCCAAAGGAGGCGGCTTGTTCCGCCTCCAATAGTGGAGAACCGGCAGGGCCGGTTCTCTGTGAGCCGGCGTAACAATACCGCCCTCCCAAAGAATCACCTTGTCCTCAAGGTGAAAATCTGAGAACTGTTGTTTTGTCCTCTAGTATGGCTCCCACGCGGCCTCATAGTCAGGTAGGTTCTTCCACTGAATCAACACTTCCTTAGTTCCATCTTCTCTCTGGCGGACTCCCATCAGCTCTAAGGGTTCCAGAACCACCTATAAATCCTCAGTGAGAGTTGTAGGAAGCTCGGGGTTGGGAGTGTAGTCACCAATGGCCCTCCTCAACTGTGATACATGAAAAACCGGGTGTATCATTGTCGATGGTGGTAATTTCAGTCAATATGCCACTGCCTTAATCTTCTCCAGCACTTCATAAGGCTCATAGTACCTTGGAGCCAGATTTTCATTCCTCCTATTGGCAACTGTCTTCTGCCTATATGGTCGGAGTTTCAAAAACACCTTCTCCCCCACTTCGAACTGGATATCCTTCCTATGCCCATCCGCTTGTTTCTTCATAATTTGCTGAGCTCTCAGTAAATGCCTCTTCAACTCCTCTAGCACTCGATCCCTCTCCTCCAAGTATTCCTCTACTGAAGACACGGGAGTGCTGCTACTCTCAAAGTGCACCAAGTGTGGGTGATCCCGTCCGTACAATACCTTGAATGGGGTCATCTGTGAAGCAGAATGAAAAGAGGTGTTATACCAATACTCTGCCCATGATAGCCACTTAGCCCATAGCTTAGGTGTCTCTGACACAAAGCATCTCAGGTACGTCTCCAAGCTCCTGTTGACTACTTCCGTTTGGCCATCCGTCTGTGGGTGGCAAGCTGTACTCCTCTTCAGAATTGTCCCCAGCAATCTGAACAACTCTCTCCAAAAGTGGCTTAGGAATACCTTGTCTCTGTCTGATATAATCGCCTCGGGTACTCCATGTAACCTGACCACTTCCCAAATGAAAGCTGAAGCCATTGTCGCTGCTGTGTAGGGGTGTCGGAGGGGAATGAAATGTGCATACTTGCTCAACCTGTCCACCCCACCAAAATCACCGTGAATCCCTCTGAACGGGGCAACCCATCTATAAAATCCATAAAGATCTCCTCCCAGACTCGACCTGGTAAAGCCAATGGCTGCAGTGCCCCCCCTGGTGACATAGCTAGATACTTATTCCTTTGGCAAACCTCGCACCTAGATACCATCTCTTCCACATCCTTATGCATACCTTTCTAGTACAGCTTTGCCGCCAGTCTCCTGTAGGTCTTTAGCACTCCTGAATGACCTCCCACTGCAGTCCCATGGAACTCCTGGAGCAAATGTGGAATGTGAATTGATATTCTAGGCAACACAAACCTCCCCTGGTACAGCAATCTCTCCCCCTCCAATGAATACATTAGATGGCTGTCATCTTCCTTTAGTAAGTCTGCCCTGATCTTGCCTAGTTCTTCATCCCTGGCACTCTCCTCCTTGATGGCTTCCCAGTCCAGGATCATTGGGACTAATAAAGCTATCGTCTGCAGCTCCACCATGCACCTGGACAAGGCATCTGCGGCCTTATTTTCTACCCCTGGCCTATACTGAATCTCAAAGTCATAGCCCAGTAGTTTAGATAGCCACCTCTGATGCTCATCTGTCACCATGTGTTGTTCCAGCAAATATTTCAGGCTTCGTTGGTCGTCCTGACGATGAAATGTCTCCCGAGTAAGTAGGGACGCCACTTTTGGATGGCCAAAACGATTGCCATTAATTCCCTCTCATAGACAGACTTCAACCGGGCTCTTGCAGTTAACACCTGACTGAAATAGGCAATGGGCCTGTGATTCTGCATCAACACCGCTCCTAATCCATACCCCAATGCGTCTGTCTCAACTATGAAGACCTGAGTAAAATACGGCAAAGCTAAGATCGGAACTGTGGTCATAGCTTTCTTCAACTTCTCGAATGCTGTCGTGGTTGCCTCCCCCCATAAGAACCCATCTTTCTTCAGCTGCTACGTGAGTGGCCATGCTATAGCACTGTATCCCTTCACAAATCTTCTGTAGTATCATGTAAGCCCTAAGAATCCCCTCAACTCCTTCAGATTTTTAGGTAGTGACCACTTTAACATAGCTTCAATCTTGGACTGATCTGTTGCTACCCCTTCCTTGGATACCACGTGCCCCAAGAACTCCACACTGGCTTGTGTGAAGCAGCACTTCTTCAAGTTAGCCCGCAGCTGGTGCTCCTGGAGAACCTCTAGCACCTTCCTTAAATGCCCCCAATGCTCCTCCTCTGTTCTGCTATACACTAGGATGTCATTGAAGAATACCAAAACAAATCGCCTGAGATACTGTTTGAAGATCTTATTCATGAGTGCCTGGAACGTGGCGGGAGCATTGGTGAGGCCAAAGGGCATCACTAGGAACTCATAGTGACCCTCATGAGTTCTAAAACAGTCTTGGGCACATCTTCTTTCTTCATTCGAATATGATGATTCCCTGACTTCAAGTCGATCTTGCTGAAGATCACTGTTCCACTCAATTCATCTAACAGCTCGTCAATCATTGGTATAGGAAACTTATCAGGTACAATTTCCTTGTTGAGTACGCGGTAGTCTTACACATAACCACCAGCTGCCATCTTTTTTCTTCACAAATAGAACATGACTAGAGAACAGGCTGGTATTGAGCCTGATGATCCCTGCTTCCAGCATTTCTCTGATCAAATTTCTATTTCATCCTTCTAAAACTGAGGGTAACGATAAGGTCGCACGCTAACAGGTAACACTCCCTCCTTCAATGTGATGGCATGCTCCTACTCCCTGGGTTGTGGCAACCCTAGAGGGGGTTGAAAAACCTCATAAAATTCTTGGATCAAAGGCTACACAGAGAGGTATGTCTCCCCCTTCCTCCAAACTCACTCCCTCCAATCTGTGTAATTCCACCAAATAGCCTTCCCCCTCCTCCTGAATTGTCTTGATTAGGGATTTGAGAGAAACCCCTGCCTTGGTCAGCCCCGCATCACCTTGAATCACCCTCTTTCTTTCTCCCTTCACCAACTCCATCCTCATAGTACCCCAATTGATCTTAGTTTCCCCTAAGGTCTGCAACCACTTCATCCCTAGGATGACATCCGTACTCCCCAATTCTAGGGGAAGGAAGTCTTCCTTCACTGGGATACCTTGGATCTTCAGCACCACCCCTCTACAGACTCCTCTTCCCATTTTTACCTTTCTCGTGCCTATCATCACCCCATAGCCTCCTATATCTACTAACTCCAACCTCAGCAGCTCCACCATCTGGGTGGAAATGAAATTGTGGGTTGCCCCACTATCGATCAACACCACAACTTCACGATCAGCTATCTCTCCTTTCACCTTCATAGTGTGACTCGGAGTGAATCCCACTACGGAGTTAAGATAGACTTCTGCCACATCCAGATGCAGCTTCTCCTCCTCCTCCTCTCCATATCTGCTCCCAACTCCCTCCTCGTCTTCGCAGACAATGAGAACCTGAAGAGTTCGGTCCTTGCATCTATGCCCCGACATATATTTCTCATCACATCTAAAGTACAACCCTCTTGTCCTATTATCCTGCATCTCTTTTTCTGTCAGTTTTTTGAAATGTCCCCCATTTCCTCCCCCAGCTTTCTCCTTTGGTGCTTCCCTCAGATTCCCTGGCGCTGCCCCTCTTGATGGTAAAAAAGTGGTGGCCATCCTGTATGACCCCCCCGAATAGTTCCCTCTAGCTCCCCTTTCTTTCTTTTAATCATCCACCAACTGCACCTGCTCCATAGCCTTGCCTAGGTCCCTCGGCTCCAGCACCCTAACTGCTGCCCATATCTCAGGTTTCAGCCCCTTCATGAAGTTCGCTTCTAGGACTGACTCTGAGATGTGATCCAATCTGCTAGTCAGGTACTCAAATTTATCCCGGTAATCCGCCACAGTCCTTTCCTGAGTCAAGGCAAAGAATTGCTCGTAGAAATCTCCTCCCTCATCGGCTCGGAAATGCTCTAATAAGCAATCTTTGAATTCTCTCCAGCTCCGGATAGGCTCCCTCCTGTCACGCCACTGGTCCCATGCCAAAGCTTTTCCTTCCAAGCACAATCCCGCCGCTGTCAGTTTCTCCTTCTCTGTCAACCCGTTGACAGCAAAGTAACGCTCCACCATGTAGATCCAGCCATGGTCGTCTTCACCCTCAAAGAAGGGCATCTTCACCTTCCTCACCCGTGGGTCTCCTCTGTTTTCCCGGTATCCTCCATAACCTCCCATTCCTCGAAGGGGAAGAGTTCCCCAAGTGTCCTGATCATCCCTCTGATGATTATACTCAAATCCCTTTTTATACTCTCCTCTTCTCCCTTCAAAATCATCACCTCTTCGCTGAATTCCTTCAAATTCAGTACCTCGACGATGACGTGCCTCCCTTCTTCCTTCAAAAACAGCCCCTCGATGCTGAATTCTTTCGTATTTAACACCTCGGCAATGAAATTCTTCCCTTCCCCCTTCAAAATCAGCACCTCGACGCTGGATTCTTTCAAATTCAGCACCTCGGCGATTGAATTCTTCCCTCCTTCCGACAAAATCAGCCTCCCGTTGGTCGTATCCCCTACTCATCTCTTCTCTAGAAAGCGGTTCTAGAGGGGGCATGTCATTCTCCTCCTCCAGGATCTCCACCTCCGAATTTCTCCTCCCCCCCTCCCTCGTAACGGGTTTGGATTTCCTCCCATGCCATGGCCGTCGGTGATTTCTCTTCCGATGTCGCCGGATTGGTCTTCATTTCAAGTAATTTCTTCATCATTTCTTCCATCACGGTGAACTTCCCCTCCACCCTTTCATTGTTGGAGGTGATTTGATTTTGAAAATAAAAAAATCTTCCCTTCAAATCGGATTTCAATTGTCTGATTTCGCCTTCCAAGACTTCTACCTTCTTTCCAGCCATCGTTCTTCCCAAGAATCACAAAGATCTTTTTCCGGAAAACAAAATTCCCGCTGAAATTTCAGGATTTTAGCCGCCAACGGTCCCAAAACGATGCTCTGATACTAATTTGATAGGAAATACTTGAGTTCGCTAGTAACCCTAAGGTTATACTTGAGTTCTCAAGCAATCATAACACAAAACGAGGAGCAAACAGCAGCCAATCTACTGTCCACAGCAGAAAAAAAAAAAGCAAAATCACAAGAAAAGCTGAGAGAAAACTCAAGAAGAAACTTGGATTCCACTAGACGATGAATAAAATAGCAAGACACAAGAGATCCTCAATTCGAGAGGAGGATCGTCTCTCCCAAATCTCTAAACAAGGTTGTCTAGACCCCAAGCCTCCAAGAAATCCTAATTTCAATTAATCATGTTAAAACTAGAGATTTTGAGAGGGAAAAACTTGTTCTTATTCATCACAATTTTCCCTATTTATAGATCTATACAAGAGTCCAAATGCGGAAATAATAAATTGCAGATTTAATACACAAATAAGAGAATAAAATCTTTCCTAAATTCGTTCCCTCATTATGGCGTAATCCATGAGAGTATCCCACGGATTGATCTTTGTGTCCGTCGGATTCTTTGTACTAGGAACGGCTGGATTTCAACACTCCCCCTCAAGCTGGGAAATATGGATCCGTCATTCCCAGCTTGTCAATCATACGGAGGAAGACAGCACTGTCCAATCCTTTAGTAAGAAAATCTGCAAGTTAATCCTTTGATGATACATGGTCAACACTTACTAGACCACTGTCTAGTTTTTCTTTAATAAAATGTCGGTCCACTTCTATGTGCTTGGTCCTGTCATGCTGGACTGGATTGTGGGCTATGCTGATTGCAGATTTGTTGTCACAGTGTAGCTTCATGGGCTCATCCCAATTAACCTTCAGATCTTCTAGGATTATTTTGATCCACAGTAGTTCACATATTCTCAAGGCCATAGCTCGATATTCTGCTTCTGCACTAGATCTTGCCACCACATTTTGTTTCTTGCTTCTCCATGTAACTAGGTTACCTCCAAGAAATGTGCAATACCCAGAGGTAGATCTTCTATCAACCGGTGATCCTGCGTAGTCAGCATCTGTGTATACTTCTAGAGTCATTCCATGATCTCTCTTAAAGAGAATTCCTTTTCCTGATCTTCCTTTAAGGTAGTGCAATATCCTGTCTACCGCTTGCATGTGAATTTGCTTTGGATTCTGCATAAACTGACTGACCATGCTTACAGCAAATGCTATGTCTGGTCTAGTGTGGGAAAGATAGATCAATTTCCCTACAAGTCTCTGGTAGGCCCCTTTATCTACATCTAGATCTTCTTTAGCTTCTCCCAGTTTAAGATTAGGTTCTACTGATGTCGGTGCTGGTTTACAGGCAAGTTTACCTATTTCTTTTAGAAGATCTTTGATGTATTTCTGTTGTGAAATGAATATTCCTTTGCTGGAGTGAGCTACTTCAATTCCAAGAAAATATTTTAGTCTACCAAGTTTTTTTATGTCAAATTCCTTAGCCAGATTTTTCCTTAAACTGGCTTTCTCCTCTTCATTACTTCCAGTCAAAATAATATCATCAACATACACTAATAGTATTGTGACTCCCCCTGAATCTGAGTGTTTGAAGAATAGTGTATGATCCCCTTGACTCTGTTAATACCCATTCAAGAGCATGAATTTAGAGAATTTTCCGAACCAGACCCTTGGTGATTGTTTGAGCCCATATAGAGCCTTTTTCAGTTTGCACACCTTGTTACCTTCAGATTTTTCTTTGAAGCCTGGTGGTATTTCCATAAATATCTCTTCTTCTAAGTCTCCATGTAGAAATGCATTTTTCACATCCAGTTGTTCCAGGCATGGTTTTGAAAACCGGACCGGACCGGCCGGTTCGACCGGTTCAACCGTGAACCAGTCTTACGGCCGGTTCGGTCTTCCCTAAGAACCGGGCTGACAGAAAACCGGTCAAAACCGGTTTGAACAGCCGATTGAACCGGTCCGTTTCTTAAGAACCGGCCGGTTCAACTAATAATATATTTAAATATTTTTTTTATATAAAATTTTTAATTAAATATCAAATTAATTTAAAATATCATATATTTTATTTAATTAAAATGATTCCAAAAATTTTATTATATTATATATTAAATTAAATATAAATTATCTAGCTTACATGATGCCATAATACCATGAGAGCACTTAGATCATGGGTACAAATAAAGGTATATAAACAACACAACATAAAACTCCTAAGTGATGTGGGACTAAACAACTAGTTGTTTTTTGTTTCAACATTCAACAATGTGTGTATGTGACTTTTTTGAATGAGATCTTGTTGGAATTTTTTTTTGTAGAATATTCAAATAAAAAATCATCATAATAATTTCTAAACTTCTTAAATTTATTATTAATTATATATTTATAATTATTTAAATAAAAATAATTATTTATAATTTTTAAAGTTCTAAAACTTTTTCTAAATGCAAAATTAAATGATAGAAAAATAAAAATCTTAAAAAATAATATTGTATGACATTATAAATATAATTTTATAATGTAAAATTTTTATATAATTTATTTATGAAAATTATGCTTAAATATATAACATAAAAGTATTATTTATATTAAATTTATATGTTTTTATATAAAATAAATTTTTATTAATTATAAATTAAAATTGAAGATTGAAAATGTTTATATTTAAATTTAAAATTAGTAATTATTTATATTTAAATATATAACATAAATATAACAATTATTTATATTTCATTTTAAAATTATGTAATATATTATATATATATAAATTTTATTTATTTTTTAGTCTAAAAATTCTTAGAATTATTAAATTTTTAAAAATAAATTGTCATTATTATTATGTTAATTTTATTACTTTTAATTATATTATTATTTATTACGTCATCCGGTTCGACCCCGGTTCGACTGGTCGAACCGGTCGAACCATGAACCTCTCATTCTTCCGGTTCGTTGTCCGGTCCGGTTTTCACAACCTTGGTTCCAGGTGCCAATTGTACTTGGCTGCTAGTGAGAGTAGTTTTCGGACAGTATTCATCTTGGCCACAGGAGCAAACGTTTCTTGGTAGTCAATGCCATACGTTTGAGTAAACCCTTTTGCCACTAGTCTTGCCTTATATCTCTCCAGTGTGCCATCAGCTTTGTATTTTACTGAAAACACCCATTTGCAGCCGACCGATTTTTTCCCTATCGGTAGATTGACGATCTCCCATGTTTCGTTCTTCTCCAGGGCCTGCATTTCATCTTTCATGGCATTTTTCCAATTTTTATCAGATAAGACCTCAGAAACATCTTTAGGAATACGGATATCTTCTAATGAAAAAAGGAAATTTTTGTGTGACGATGAAAAGTTGTTGAAAGATATAGAGTTGTTTATAGGGTATAAGGGAGGTGGTGAACTTACCTTATTTCCAGGAGATGGTTCAGATTCTTGGATCTGCTTTGGAGTACAGCTTGAGCTTGTACGTCTGGAGTAAACCTTTCCAAATCTAATAACGTTGTCATTTGTTTCCCTTTCTTGGGTTTCAGGTGGATTGTTTTGAGGTGGTGGAGGAATGTCAAGAGGTGCTAGTTCAATTTCCTCATCTTCCTCAAGTTCAGTCTCCCCCTGAAGATGAGTTTTTGAGAAATAAGAATTTTTCTCATCAAAGGTAACATCCATAGAAACAAATGTTTTTCTTGTGGGAGGATGATAACACTTATAACCTTTTTGGGTAGCTGAATAACCAACAAAGATGCATTTGAGTGCTCTTGGATCTAATTTTCCTCGCTCATGGCTGTGGATATGAACATAGGCAGTGCATCCAAAGATTTTGGGTGTAATATTATGATGGGTTCTAAACTCAGGGTAAAAAGTGGACAAGGTCTCCATTGGAGTTTTGAGGCCCAAAGCTGTTGATGGTAATCGGTTTATGAGATAGGCTGCAGTTAAAAGAGCTTTCCCCCAATAGGATTTGGGTACATTGTAATGAAATAGGAAGGTTCGAGTGGTGGCTAAAAGATGACCATTTTTCCTTTCTGCAACCCCATTTTGTTGTGGGGTGTGAATACATGAGGACTCATGGATGATCCCTTCATTTTGGAAGTATGAGAAAAGAGTTTGGTTGAAATAATCTTTGGCATTATCGGAGCGGAATCTCCATATTTTTACCCCAAATTGATTTTGGATCATAGAATGAAAGATGGGAAGAATGGTACTAACATCAGATTTATTTTTAAGGAGATAGATCCAAGAGACTCTAGTGTAATTATCAATGAAAGACACAAACCAGCGTGCCCCAGAGATATTGGAGTTTTTGTAGGGTCCCCATATATCACTATGAATAAGGTAGAAAGGAGTGTCACATCTCTCACTTTTGTTTGGGAATGAGGTTCTTTTATGTTTAGCCAACTCACAGGTTTCACAATGAAAATTTTTATTTTCTATTTTCTGAAACAGTTAATGCTAGGGCGTCCCCTGGAAGCGACGCGCTGTATGGCTTGAATACAGTGACAAGTGTGCAAGGGCCGCTGCACCGGCGCCCGGGTGCAGTGTTAAATAGGCAAGGGTTCCTACATCAAGGACGGATGTGGGCAAAGAAGCTAGTCCATGAAACTAAAATTAGGATAGGAACTTGGAATATAGGTTCCCTTACAGGAAAATTAATGGAATTAATAGATATTATGATTCATAGGAAGTTAAATATTTTGTGCATTCAGGAAACTAAATGGGTTGGTGAGAAGGCTAAGGAAATTGATAGTTTAGGATTTAAACTTTGGTATTCGGGTAGGAGTCGTACTAGAAATGGTGTAGGTGTTATTATTGATAAGAGTTTAAAGAATAATGTTATAAAAATTAACAGGATTGGAGATAGAATTATAGCTTTAAAGATTGTTGTTGATGATAAGATTGTTAATATTATAAGTGCTTATGCTCCTCAAGTAGGTTTGGATATGAGTTCTAAATTAAATTTTTGGAATGACTTAGAAGAATTAATACAAAAGATACCTCTTAAAGAAAGAGTTTTGATTGGAGGAGATTTAAATGGACATGTTGGTAGAGAGGTAGATGATTTTAAAAGCATTCATGGTGGCCATGGATTTGGAACGACGAATGAAGGTGGCAAGACCATATTAGATTTTTGTTTAGCTTATGATTTTTCAATTATTAATACCTTATTTAAGAAAAGAAATGAGCATCTCATCACTTATAAAAATGGATATAGTACAACACAGATTGACTATTTTCTTATTAGAAAACTAAATCGTTTAGATTGCAAAGATTGTAAAGTTATTCCGAGTGAAAATTTATGTACCCAACATCGATTATTAGTTTTGGATTTTAAGATAAAGGGGTATAAAATAAAAAATAAAGTAAAACGATTTTCTAGGATTAGATGGGGGCATTTAAAGAATATTAACAAAAATATTTTTTGGAAATAAGATCTTAGATCTTAAGATTTTGTCTGTGCATGAGGATGCTAATATTATGTAGGAAAAAGTGGCTAGTGATATTAAGAATATTGCAAAAGATATCCTTGGAATATCAAAGGGAAAAGCTCCTAATAGTAAAAGTAGTTGGTGGTGGAATCCAAATGTGCAAGAAAAGATTAAAAATAAGAAGCTTTGTTATAAAAATTGGTTTAATTTTAAAAATTCTGATAATTGGGAAATTTATAAAGTGGCTCGTAAGGATGCTAAGAAAGCAATATGCGATGCAAAGACATTAGCTTTTAGTGATTTATATAATAGATTAGATACTAAAGAGGGAGAAAGATATATTTATAAGTTAGCCAAACAAAGAGATAGGAATAGTAAGGATTTAGTTCAAGTGAAGTGTATTAAAGATGAAGATCAAAAAATATTTTTCTTAGAAGATGATATTCAACAAAGATGGATGAGATATTTTGCTAAACTTTTTAATGAAGATTGTGAATATAAGATTGACTATAATGACCTTAGCACCCTAAATGAAAATAAAGATTTCTGTTTTTATCAGCGTATTAGTAAAACTGAAGTTAGAGAGGCTTTAAAGAAAATGAAGGGTGGAAAAGCTGTTGGACCTGATGATATTCCAATAGAAGTGTGGAAATGCTTAGGAGATGAAGGAATTTCATGGCTTACTAAACTTTTTAATACTATTTTGAAGACTAAAAAGATGCAAGATGAGTGGAGAATGAGTGTGTTAATTCCTATTTTTAAGAATAAAGGTGATGCACAAGATTGTGCGAATTATAGAGGTATTAAGTTAATGTGTCATACTTTAAAACTTTGGGAGCGAGTTATGGAGCATAGGTTGCGGCGTGATACTAATGTTTCTCATAATCAATTTGGATTCATGCCGGGTAGGTCGACTATGGAAGCCATTCATTTATTAAGAGGTTTGATGGAGAAATATAGAGAAAATAAGGAGGATCTACATATGATATTTATTGATTTAGAAAAAGCATATGATAAAGTTCCAAGAGAAGTGCTATGGAGAGTTCTTGAAAAGAAAGGAGTCAATAATGCTTATATTCAAATCATTAAAGATATGTATGCAGGAGCTATTACTTGTGTTCAAACACAAGGTGGTTTGACCAAGTATTTCCCTATTTCGGTTGGGTTACATCAAGGATCAGCCTTAAGCCCATATCTTTTTGCTTTAGTCATGGATGTTCTCACTAGACATTTGCAAGAGGATGTACCTTGGTGTATGCTTTTTGATGATGATATTCTTCTTGTTGATAAGACTAGAAAGGGAGTTGAAGGTAAACTTGAATTATGGAGGTCAACCTTAGAGTCTAAAGGTTTTCGCTTGAGTAGATCTAAAACGGAATATATGGAGTGTAATTTTGGTAGTAATAGATCTAGTGAGGGGATTGTGACTTTGGGCGATCAAGTCATTAATAAGAGTACACGTTTTAGATATCTTGGATCTATTGTTCAGAGTGATGGTGAAATAGATGGGGATATTATCAGTAGAATTCAAGTTGGATGGTTGAAGTGGAGGAATGCATCGGGCTTGTTATGTGATAGAAATGTACCCCTCAAACTTAAGGGAAAGTTCTATAAGATGGTAGTGAGGCCTGCAATGCTTTATGGTGCCGAATGTTGGCCATTAAAAGAGAAGCATAATACTAAGTTAAGTGTGGCAGAGATGAGGATGCTCAGGTGGATGAGTGGCTTTACCCTTAGAGATAGGATACGAAATGAGCATATACGTGAAAAGGTTGGAGTAGCTCCAGTAGAAGATAAGATTAGAGAGAGTCGCCTTAGATGGTTTGGTCACATAAAACGGCGACCTTCCGATGACCCGGTTAGGAGAGTAGAGGTATTAGATTTGACTTATGTTAAGAAAGGTAGGGGTAGACCTAAAAAGACTTGGTTAGAAAATATTAAGAATGACCTTTCTTTATTAGATTTAAACGAGAATTTGACTTTTAATAGGACACAATGGAGAAAAAGGATTCATGTAGCCGACCCCACGTAGTGGGATAAAGGCTTGATGTTGTTGTTGTTGTTGTTCTGAAACAGTTGTGGATACATATGCCTTAAGATATCAAAAGACGGATGTCCTAGTCTATAATGATGAAGCCAAATAGTGGAATTCCTATCTACTAGGGATAACATAGAGCAACTATTATTAAATTGGTTTGGTTCTTCCAGGTAGTACAATCCAGCTTTCTCCTTAGCATGTCCAATCTTCTTCCCCGATCTCTGGTCCTGAAATAAGCAATAAGTAGGGTTAAATAAGGCTTGACAATTATGATCATTGGTAAGTTTTTGTATTGATATTAGGTTTGTGGATAATTGTGGTACGTGGAGGACGTTTTTCAGGGTGAGTAAGGGAGATAATATGATGTCTCCTTGACCGGCTACCGTGGTAAGAGAACCATCAGCAGTGATGATTTTCTTGTTGTTTGGGCAAGGAGTATAGTTTATGAGGTGGGTAGATGAGTGGGTCATGTGATCTGTGGCTCCTGAATCAATTATCCATAATTCCTTTAGATGATTTCTGGAAGTACTTAAACTGAAAGAAATTGGAGTCTTACCTGAGAGTGCAAGTGAAGAAGAAGCATTTGGTTTTTCAAGAGATACCAGGAGTTGTTTTAATTTGTCAATATCTTCTTTATTGAGTTCTCCAAGGCTGGACCGTGCTTCAGGCTTACTTGTAGTGTTGTTGGCATGTGATGTGCTCTTTGGTTCACCCTTTTGATTCCACTCCTTGCTGGGGGGTTTACCATGTATTTTCCAGCATGTTTCCTTTGTGTGTCTTGACCTTTTGCAATAGCTGCACCAAAGTGAGTCCTTGTCTTTGAACTTTGAAGGATCTTTACCCTTCTCCTTCCATGACGATTCTTTGTTCATCACCATTGCTGAGCTTTCAACTGTCTTTGGTTCTAACATTACTCCTCGTCGACTTTCTTCTGCGCGAATGAGAGAAATGGTTTTGTTGAGTGATGGCGTCTCTTCCTTGCCGAGGATCTGAACTCTAACTTGGTCAAATTCTGCATTAAGTCCTGCAAGAAAATCATAAACTCTATCTTTTTCAATAAAGTTCTTTAGGATCGCAGCATCCTCCAGACATCTGGTTTCAATGCACCTATAGTGATCAAGTTCTTGCCACAAATTTTGTAGAATGGTGGCATATTCCGTCACAGTTTTACTCCCCTGCTTCGTGTTTCCAACTTTGACTTTAACTTCAAAGATTTGGGCCGCGTCACGAGCTTTGGAGTAGGTTTGTCTGGCAGCATCCCATATGTCCTTTGCCGTTGAAAGGAACATAAATGTGTCACTAATTTCTGGAGTCATGGAATTCCACATCCATGACATAATCATAGAGTCTGCTTCATCCCATGCCCCAAATTTGGGATCTCCTTCTTTCGGTCCTCCTCCAAGGAGATGGTGTATTTTACCTTTCCCCTTCAAGTAGGTCTTCACAAATTGAGACCACTTCAGGTAGTTCTTCCCATTTAGACGATAGGAAGGTTGCATGCTTTGAAGGTCGCCTCGTCCTTGGTGCACCAACGATTCCTCAGTTTGATCAACACTTTGAGAGGAGTTAATTTTTGACATTGGAAAGCAATTAAGGCTTCCTAAAAATTTCTTTATTCGACAAAGAAAGTCGAAAGATAAGAGTTTTTTTTTTTGGAACTTGCTAAAAAAAAAAATAGCCAAGCCTTTTAAAAAGGCACGGGTCAGGCTCCTCGAGCGGGATCGGGATTGAGCAGATGGACTGAGACAGACCGCGGCTCTTCCACTCGATCGGCAGAAACCGCGAAGGATCGGGCTTCCGTTCGGGACCGTTCCCTTTACGTTCGGCTTCGTTGCAGATCTTGCCCGAGTCGCTTCTTTGGCTCCTTCGTTGATGCTCGACTATCCTCCGACGACGTCTTCCTGTCGGATCGGAAGTTTGGAACGGCACGTCTCAACTTCCGATACTATCGATTTCGGATCGGAAGTTTGGAATCGTCCGTCCCAATCGGAAGGACTTGCTGCTCGACTATCCTCCGACGACGTCTTCCTGTCGGATCGGAAGTGGCACGTCTCAACTTCCGATACTTCCGATTTCGGATCGTTCTGCTTTCTTCTACTTTGACCTTCCTCTCGGATCGGAAGTGAAGTTCCGATCGGCTCAGTCTTGTTTCGTCGCGGCGTACACGGGTCGGCAACAGTCCAGCCCGAGCTTCTCCTTTTCTTCCTCCTCCGACGATCTAGGATCGTTCTTTGTCGGCAATTAAGGCTGTTGGCTCTGATACCATGTTAAAACTAGAAAATTTGAGAGGGAAAAGCTTGTTCTTATTCATCACAATTTTCCCTATTTATAGATCTATACAAGAGTCCAAATGCGAAAATAATAAATTGCAGATTTAATACACAAATAAGAGAATAAAATATTTCCTAAATTCGTTCCCTCATTATGGAGTGATCCATAAGAGTATCCCACGGATTGATCTTTGTGTCCGTCGGATTCTTTGTACTAGGAACGGCTGGATTTCAATTTTCAACAAATCAAAACATGAAACATCCCTAATTCCCTCATGCACTTTAATATCCAAACCTTCCTAATACAATTTCCCTTCTAAACCCAAGCCCCTCCCCCTCTATTCAATTTTTCAAAAATCATTAGATGGGGCGGGCCCTATCAGCATTGGTGGAACAGCCAAAGGAGGCGGCTTGTTCCACCTCCTATAGTGGAGAACCGGCTGTGAGCCGGCGTAACATGTTCCACCTTATTTTGTATCTAGTGGACAAGTGGAAGAATCTAGAAGATAAGTACTTGATATCATGATAGTGGCAAAAGATAAATGAAGCTCCTCTTTCTCACCCCATTCTCAATCCTACTAATATTATAGGGATTTCTTAATTCTCTCTATTTCAAGGCCAACAAACGCTAAAAAATTTTGTTTTCATTATATCATTCCTCAAAATATTTTCTTTTGAAGGAGGCAAGAAAGTGGTCGGGTTTTCTACAGTTTAAGAAGAGATTCTTGACTTCTAACGGGGGATGGCAGTAATCTTGGGTTGTACATGTGTATCTTGATATCCATTCATTAGGTAGAATTACTTCTATAAAGAAACTCCCTTTTCTTACCTTCCAGAAGGTCCAAAGTGCCGTCTCACTTCAGGTGTACCTGGTCATTTTAACAACATTAGAAAACCGAGTTTGAAGCGAAGCAAAACAAGGGAAAATGAAAATAGAAGAATTAGAAACATGTAGAGCTCGCTACAGAACTAGTTGATGAGAAAGTTAGCTAACTTTTAACAGATTGGAAGGGACATCCGGTGGAATCCAACTCTTGAAGCTTGTTGGCAAAAAGCTTTTTTGGACGAGTAGCTGGACGAACTGATGATATCTTCCCTTTAGATATAACATACACAGAACAAAATTCTGGAGCAGTCTTTGAAACAGCTGTTGGGACATCCAGATTCTTGAAAGTCCTAAAAGATTGATGAGGAAAAGGAAAAGGAAAAGGTAGCACTTAATATTAATTCAATAACTTAGAATGAAAGAACTTCAACAAAGCTCTTAAAAATCCGGTCAATAATGAAGTGATTTATAGGATAAGATTTTAAATCTTGACAAAGTTTTTACCTCGTAAATGCATTTCTATTTGATGAGCCCACAACTAGCTTGTCAACAGCCAGGTATATGACAAAATCTACAATTGCCTTGGCAATATCAGACTCATTCAGAATCACTTCCTTGCACTGCAGCTGCATTTTCAATAAAATATATCAAATATTCCATAATGGTACATGAAAGTGAAGAAAATCAACCAATAACTAATCATAAAAGAATAACCGGCTTGAAGTATTTGGTATCAACTACAAGCTAAAAAAATATGAAAGTTAATGCTTCATAAAAGGAATAACAGAATGAACTTCATTGGAAAATGCATTGCATTAATATCCCATGACTCAAATAGGCTAACATGATAAATCATGTGAGAGAATTGGGTTTAATTAACCATCACATAGATGAAAGATATGTTGGTATATATATATATATATATATAATATATATATATATATATATATATATATATATGCTAAAGTTTTTGTCTTCAAGATAATTAGTTCATTAGTCCAACAATAGATGGTTGATGTGAAAAGTTCATACATAAAAATGAGATTGTTAAATGCATGATTATTGAGTTTAGTTTCATATAGGATAGCTGAAAAGAAGTTAAATTAGGAATATCAAGTATTTACCCTCAACCATAGCTTTAAGCAGTTGGTGAAAAAAGAATTTGATAACTAATGTATGAAATCCAACTTTAATTCCCTTCGATTCACACTCAATAACACGTACAATTCTATTCAAAAGGAGTTGAGGAAAACATAAAACTTACCCCTCTTCTGCTGCAGAAACATTGAAAAGGAAGAAGTAGCTCTTTAGTTTGAAGGTCAATTTGCTCGATATAAGCAGAGGAAACATCATCATCCACATCAGTGATTGGAATCTGGAGTCCAGCTGCAAATTCAAAAGGAAATTTATGCATACGAGAAATAGTAACATATTAAAGCTTCTAAAGAAGAAATGGAGATCTATAATATAGATTAAATCAAGCTTCATATTTTATTGAATACTGTTTATGCATACGAGAAATAGTAACATATTGGTATGCCAAATGTTAAATCCTGTAAATCCGGATTTAGTAAATCCGAAATGTGTTAAATCTTGAAAACTGTTTGGTATGTCAAATGTTAAATTCTGAGAAACTGTTTCGTAACATATTTCAAGATTTATAGCAGTTAGAGATTTAAATGTGAAGAAGATAATTATAACTTAAAAATAAATTTATAATTAAAAATAAAAAATATAATGCGTTATAAACTTAATAATATGTTAAGTACAAATTACTAATTAATTATTATTTACACAATTAATTATATATTTAATAATAGATATATTAAGTTATATTAATTAATCTAATTATATTAATATTTAATTACTAACAATACAACTAAGTTAAATTAGATAATTAATTTATGCACTAATTATACAATTAATTATTTAATTAATTTACTTAATTATTAATAATTTAAATTATATTAATTAAGTTAATCAATAAAAATTTTTAGAGCCGTCTATGGTTTGCCTTTCATCTTCTCTTTTCGTCGTTGCTGAGCAGGTGATTTAAACTCTAGGCATAATTAAATCACTGATTGTCATTAATTCCTAGTAAACCGCTCAGGCAGTCCGAGCTCCTCCCTCAGGCTCCTAATGTAATTCATCTTCGTCTTCTTATGAATCATAAGGCTAAGAATCTCATGAAGCACCCCAACAGTACGCTTTTCCATCAACTCGCTCTCTGGGTCGATCCCAGAACAGTCTTCGTAGGGGGAAAAATAGTGCAGCCGGTGAAACTCCTCCATCCAGGCCTTGACCTTCTTCTGCGCGCCGTAGCCACGCGGGAAGCTCATGTTAAAATCGTCAACCCGGATCGGAAGTTACGAGATTTTAATCGGAAGCATGAACGGGAGCTCGCTGGCTGTGAAGGTAACTTTTTCTCCCTTTCGCGCGCTTCTTCCCATTAAATCCGGCTACCCCTCGGATTTACTAAATCCCGGATTTAAGCCATAAATCCGTAAATCCGGGATTTACCGAATCCTGGGATTTAACGCGCGCACAAAAACTGTTTGGCTGGATTTAGCATAAATCCGACTTAAATCCCGCTGTAAATCCGATACCAAACAGCCCCTCAGATTTAGTAAATCTGGGATTTACGGTAAAAAGAGGGAAACGAAATATTTATTTCTCAAACCCCTTGACAGGATTTAGCATAATTCATGCTCAAATTCAGCATAAATCCTGTATCCAAAACAGCCCCTAAAATTTTGTATTTTAAAAAAGATATTGCCAAAAGTAAACTCCAAAAAAACACTCAATTTAAATGTTAATGATAGGCAAAATCCCCCAATTTTAAACCTGATTATATTAATCGGAATTTAGGCTATTTAATCTGGCTCCTTTGAATTAACTACTAATGAGCTTAACTAGCTAGAACTTAGGAAATTGATAGACTAACTTCTGGGTGACCTTAGCAGGCTCTTGTCGCTGTCAATTCCCGCAAGCAATAAAACCACATGCACAAATCTATGTGCGAACCCCAAAAGAGAAGTAATGAATTAAACGCGAGACGGTGAAAATAATATGAATTCAGCTTACATGGCGTCGGAATAGTTGTGATCTTTCGGCGGACATGCAGAAGGATGAATATCTCGTTCTTAGACAATATATGATCGGCCGCCCACTTGAGAGCGTGCTGGCTGCTCTTGTCGCTGTCGATCGCCACCACCACCAGCTGAGATGCAGCGGTGCCTTCATCCTTGCCGCCTACTTGACGGAGCTGCGACCCTTTCCTCTGCATATTTAACAACGAGAAATCGAAACCCGATTGCAGACTCAGAAACGAAAACCTCTGTTGTTTGATCCACTCCCTTTTCAATCTCGAATGCCGGCCGTTGAGGTAGCGTTTCCGGCCATAATCCAGTCTCCATCCCGAAATTAGGGTTTTTTGGTTTCTTTCACCGCTAATCTGCTCCGGTCATCTCGTATCGAAGACCAACGAGCGGACCGTACCGACGAGAGGGAAAATTCGTTTGGATAAATTTTTAAAATAATTATCGTTAATAATTTAATTATCTATTAAATCAATAAAATAAATAAATTTAGAACTGTCGCTCATGGGCGACTTGCGTAAGAGAGAGAAATAAATTAAAGAAGCAGATAATAGAAAATTAAGTAAGAGAGAGAAATACCAAAATCTAAATTTTTTTTTTTCATATACGTTAGGAGGTACATCAGAATATTTTTATTTTTTTATTAAAATATTAAATGCAATTTTTTTCTTATTTTTTAATAAATAATTTAGAATGAAATTTTTTAATGATTCATCATGTGTTAAAAAATTTCACAATTTAATTTATCATAATCAATTTAAAAATACATATTATTATGTGTTTTTATTTATAATATATTATTATTATTTTAAATTTATCTTATTTTAAGGAAAGTAATATTTTATATAAATATTTATCTTTTTTTCATTAATAAATTAAAATGAATTACATAATTAATACTAATAAATACTAAGTGTAAGTTTAATAAATAAAACATAATTTTTAGTAGATAAATATTTATTTAAAATACTATTTTCTTTAAAACAAGATAAATTTAAAATAATAATAATACATTTTGAATAAAAACACAAAATAATTTTTATTTTAAATTATTTATTAAAAATAAGAAAAAAAATTTATTTTCATTTAAAATTTTCATTATAGCTCTAAGGGATCCTACTAATTCATTATTAAAAGTTTGAATTACTAACCAATTAGGTAAGGCATGGTAATGATATTTTTCTAAGCATTTCATTGAATCTCTCCCAGCTCTCATAAGTGGATTCTCCTTTTAATTGAGTAAAAGAAGTATTATCTTTTTTAAGTTTGACTGTCTTAAAACGTGGAAAGTACTTTCCTAAATATTTATGGGCCAACTCATTTTATGTGGTAATAGAGCATGGGGGTAAAGAGTATAACAATATTTTTGTCTTACCTTTAAGAGAAAATAAGAACAATCTAAGTCTAATGCCGTCATTACTAACATCATTATACTTAAATGTTGCATAAGTTTCTAAGAAACTTATTAAATGTAGGTTAGGATCTTCGATGGGAGTTTCTCCATACTGAGAAGTATATATCATCTAAATGATTACAAGTTTTAATTTAAAGTTAATAGGTTGCATAGCATGTCTATTTATGCTTTGGTGAATTTTGTCTACCATAGAGTTTACAGAATTCTTAAGAGGATTAGAATTATCTAAGTCTTGAACAGGGTCAGTTATTTTCAAAATCTTTTTAGTCATTCTAATTTTAAAAAGGATTCTCTTAATTTCAGAATCAAAATTTAAATGTGACTCCCCTCTATATCTTGTAAGCATGCAACCACAAATATGTAATCAGTAAAAATAAAATAATAAAAAAGATAGTAGGACTAACGATATAATTGATTCAACCATATAGTAAAATTACAAATAAAATAAATCTTCCCGTGACAACAGCACCAAAAAACTTGACCATGGCAGTGGAGTAAAAGAATTGTGAATATGATTTAGGGCTCTATCAATCCTTAAATAATGTTTTGATTTTTTTGATATAAAATTATAAAAATTCCACTTAAGATAAATACAAATATATATGTTGAATAAAGTAATATAGTGATAGAGTAGATTATTGATCCCTCGATGAAGAATGTTTACTTGTAAACACTAGTACTGTTTACCACAATTACAACAATCATCCAACTCAATAAAAATAAGTGTTGGTGGAGATTCAATCATTTTTTGTAAAAATCAATATCAAAATAATGGATACACTTATTTGAATATAATGTTTTAGATTGATGAAATGTAAATTAATATGTTTTTAATGATTCTCTTTTTAATGTGATGTTATTTAGAGCATATGCATCATCGACCACAAAGTCAAGTGTGAAGAGACAAAGGAAGGGCCTAACTCATTTCATTCTCAATACCATTCTAAATTCTCATAATCTGTCACCTTAATCTTAGAAGAGTAAGTAAAACATGTAATGTTAATTATCCCCTCATGATAATTAATTCATCTACAAATTTGATAGATAACAAGCATTATGAATATGCTTGCATCATAACTAACATACCCAGTTGTGTATGTTTTTCTAGCAATAAGGCTCACATTATACTTGATATTAACTACATGTATGATCACTATGTGAATTAAATGAATATCTGATACATTATAAATATCATATCATCATTTTAAATATTAATAAAAATAATTAGTACTTCATATTTAATATATATCAACGATCCAAAACTAGATAATTTAGACATGAAGAATAAATGAAGCAAACTCATTTCCATTAATTACATAAAAGAAAGGAAGTACATAAAAAAAGATATCACCATATAGTTCAACAATCACCTCTACACTCCTCCTTGAACTTACAGAATATCATCCACAAGCACTGATCAAACACTATAATGAAGGGATCTAGTATTCCTTAATTATCACTCCTAAGGAAATTTCGAAGAGACTCTGAATTTTGAATTTTACTAAATGAATGAACTCTCTTACAAATATTACAAACATGTTATTTATAAAAAAACATTGAAAATAGATTATGGCGCTGTGTCACTCGAGACACTTACGTCGGGACCCTTATAAAATGAACTAACGTTGTAGCGCTAAAAGATTTTCTTCGCTGCGATGCTTGCTGACATGGATTTGTTGTTTAATGAATTGATGCATCGTTTCGTTAGCAGAACTTGTCCTAAAATGTTTCAACTGTAGCGTTGCGGCGCGGCTGACGATTGAGAGTTACGGCGTCCACATGGCACATCCTTGGCTTGGCGGTGCAAACTTTTGGTGTTGCGGCGTTGGAAGGGAGACTGGGCTCTACGACGTTAACTCCTTCGGATCTCCGATGTTGCCCAGACAGAGTGTGACGCCCCAAGATCCGTGTAGCGAAAGGATTCGTCTGACATTCTGATCGAACTCCATTCCAGTTGCCTTGCTCGGACCTGAAATTTTAAACCACATATAATGAGCTACAATAGCCCAGCAGGTCACCAAAGCCTACAACTGAAATCAAAGCAAGGCGATGCTATCAATATGCATGTCAATCTATCAATCTGAATCAGTCAATGGTCAATGAGTCTATGCAGCGGAAATCAATAGTCAATGATCATCAATTCTATGCAGTGGAAATCCATAGTCAATAAAACCAGTCAATGCAGCGGCAGGCAATTCGATAAATCAACGCAATCAATCAATATCCGTCAATCAAATCAATACGGTCAAATCAGTACGATCTAATCAATGAAGTCAAATGAGAAAAGCGATACGAGACAAGGAACCTATAAAACAGTCAATACGGTATAGAACAATAGCAACAGTGAATCTATAAAATCTAGGCAGCAATACAATGAATCTATACGATGTCCATGTCCATGCTATCAATGCAGTATCTATATCAATGTCAATAATCAATAATCAATAGTATCAATGCTCAATGATCAATCAATGAAATCAATGAATCCGTACGATAAGAAATCAATTCGATAAATCCATCAAATCAATTCATCAATCGGAAATCAATAAATCAATGCATATCAGGAAATCCATACGATGCAAGATCATACAATTCCATACAATGGTCTTACTCGACAAGCACAAACACTAGTCATGATCAACCAGGTTAACTGGCTATTATCGATAGTGCTGTTGTAGAATCCGTTGCTGTTGTAGTCCGTTCAATACACGTTGGTTTCTATAACCAACGTTCAACTAGGTTTCCACTTGTCTTTCAGGATCAATCAATCAATCCAATCAATAGTCAATGCAATAATCGATGCAATAAGCAATATTAAAGAAATCTAGAACAATCATATCAATAGTCATACACATATCAATTCAATCTATCAATTTCAGACAAATCAGAAATCATACGAAAATCGGGCAGCGTAACGGCAGTCGGTCAAATTTACACAAAAATCCTGCAAAAAGACACGATTTCCAAATTCTACCAAATTACAATAGAATATCTATAACATCAATGCAAGACTTTTATTCTACAGAAACCAAGTCAGAAAACATCCTGATAATTTTCTATTCAATTAAAAGCGCGTAGAACCAATTCCGACCGGAAGAAAATTCGTAGAATACAGTCAAATCGTGTAGAATAATCATATCTATAACACTCTAAAAGTTGTGCGGTGAAAGTTGTCAAATCAAAATCATGTCGAAAAGTCGACTACGAAAACACAAAACAGATCTCAACTCGGTCAAAACACAACATCTTTGAAAACAGAAATAGGATTCGGAGTCCTTACCACGAGATCTTCACTTTTCCCAACAGCAGCGTCGGACGAAAAGCGCTCCGCGGTCTCCGAAAACCAGCTTTTCTCTTTTTCCTTTTCTCTTTCTCTCTCCTCAGATATTTTCGTTTTTATAAAATGATTTTCTCTCTCCTCAAAACGAGCTGATTTTCTTATATCTGTGAACTGATCGGCCAGGCCGATATTCACATCGTCCCGGGACGATCAGACCAAATCCTGATCGTCCTGGACCTCACCCAGGGCTATTGTCTGGCCGATAATTTCTACAGTACAGATCGGCCTGGACGATCTCACGATCGGCCCGGACGATCCTGTCCAGAAATCATCCAGAAAACACTCCAGAAATCAGCTGTTTTCCATGCACTGATCGGCCTGGACGATCTCAACTTCGTCCTGGCCGATTCTGGGAGGGAAATCCAATTCAGAGAGGAACAGTAAGGGAACGAGATATTACACAGAGACTTGGCGCCACCATGTCCACATTTGGGTGCTTTGGCGGTGTCAATGATGGCGTCGCAGAGGAATTGTGTTCAAGACTGCGACATTGTACTAGTACCTAAAAATTTTCCTATTCTTTAAATTTTTCTGCACAAATACAATTAAAACAATTCATCTAAACTGAAAAATTAACACATAAAATATAATATTATTTACACTTATCATAGCTATTGGGGAAGACGCCATATTGAGAACTGCTTTTCAAATATCTCAAATTATAGCTCCCATTCATAAATAAAAGAAAGAGTGAAATAAGTTGGATTAAGGGGAGGCTATTTTTTGTAAATTATAATGAAGATTTAGTTAATGTTGTGTGATTTGTATGTTTTGTCATAGCATCCTCAACTACTCCACGTAGAACAGTTACAATACTTGATACGTTGGATGAGATGTCTACCATATCAGAGATATATGATGATGTGGAGTTCTACAATTTTGCAACTGACTTTTTGTAAGATAAAAGCAATAAAAAGACTTTTATGGGAGTTCCAACTGAGCGAAAAGTTTGGTGGCTTAGACGGCGATTCAACAAAAGTTTTAATTAGTTTTGTCTTAGAAACATTTTATTTGTTAATGTGTTTATTGTTCTCAGTGTGTAAAAAAAATTAAGTTGTATATGTGATATAATTATCTAGTGTTACTTTTCTACTTTATACATCTTTCTATTTTTTTAAGGTATATTTTTTGTTTCTATTGACTATACATGTTTCGATAAATACAATTGTGATTTTAAGTGACTGGATTAATTCTCTCTACTAGTGGATTATTTAAGCTTAATATCTGTTTAATTTGAAGCTTAATATATGAATTAAACTTATATAATTGCTTTGCCCAATGCTTGACTATAGATGTTGCCTTTCCTACTTTAGTTGGTCTTAGAATTTTATACTATACCTTTGTTACGTTGTTTCTTTCCTTTTCTATGGAATCGAATGGTTCTTGTACTTGCAGGATTTGTAGACAAGTAATTTGGTTACTTATATTCTTGGTCATCTGAATTAAACTGTTTTTTATTGGTTTATATATGTGAATGAGAGTTGCATTATTTGTTACACACGAGTTTCGAATTAGTTGTTATTTTAGATTTATTTCTCTTTAGTTAGGATTAGCATATGTTTAATTCTAAGCTGATATAATATATATAATGTGAACTATTTCTGTGATGAATGTGATGACGAAATGTGGTCAACTAACTCAAATAAGGCAATTATTCAATTTAATCATGTTTTGATAGCTTCAACTTTTTTAATTTATGATTACTACTCAATGTATCTAAACAAGAGATCATGTATGACATCCGGCCAAATGTTATGCCTCTCGACGCCCCCGTCTCTCCGTCTGCTAGGGTTTCGCCTTTTTAGGGCTTTTGCCCTAGCGCCGCCTCTTCCTTGCCGCCGGTACGCTTCTTGATGGCTAAAAAGTTGCTTGATCATGGATTCCTTTCGGGTAAGCATCCTAAATCATTTAAGGATGCTCTATCTGGCTCTAGTGATTCGAGTGTTTTTCCGGAATTTCGTATTTCTTCGAATCGGGGAATGCCTTCTCTGTGGTTTTCGGAGGAAGAATTTTTGCATCTAGCTAAGCCTTTTGAGTTTGCGTTGGTGGGGAGATTTCCCCTTAAGCGTCCTTCTTTAGATTCCATTCGTAGATTTTTTGTTATCTTAAAACTTTCTGGGGAGTTTTCAGTGACTTTGTTGGATCAAGCGAATGTTTTAATTAAGCTTGCCAATGATATGGATTATGCTAGGGTTTTTGCTCACAGATCTTACCTAGTTTATGGCTGTTTTATGAAAGTTATTAAGTGGTCTCCAGTTATTGATTTGTCGGATGAATCTCCGATCGTCCCTGTTTGGTTGTCTTTTCCTGGTTTACGACCCCATCTTTTCTCTTCCCGTATACTTTTTGGTTTGGGATCAGTTTTTGGCAGGCCGATTCATACTGATCAGGCTACGGCTGCTGGATCCCGTCCATCTGTTGCGCGTGTTCTTGTTGAACTTGATGTCACCAAATCCTTTTCTGATACTGTTTGGTTGGGTCCGGAGAAATTTGGGTATGTCCAGAAAGTCGTTTTTGAGGGCATGCCAAATTTTTGCTCTTATTGCAAGACCTTAGGTCATAAAAAATCGGATTGTCCTAAATTTTCATCCAAACCAGCCCCGGGTGCCTCCTCTGCTCCTCTGGAAACTCCTACTGTCCCTAATTCTATTGAAAATCCTATTATTGCTCCTGGTGGTGGTAATTCTGCTAATTTCTGTAATGTTGTCTTAGAGCCTGCAGTTTTGGATGGTGAAAATCTTATTTTTAATCAATCTGCTGTTGTGGAGGGTTTGATTGGGCCTGATGTTAATTGTCGGGTTGGTTCTCCTCCTGCGGGTGTGCTAAATGATTTGGCTCAGGGGTGTGCTTCTCCTATTGATGTGGTTACTGATGTTTCTAATGGTGTTGGTTTGGAGCAAAATAATTCTAATGCTTCTATACCTGCTTCTGTCGAGGTCGGTGCTAGACTGGAGGAGGATTTGGATATTAATTTTGTCTTATCTCCTAATGCTGTGCGTTTTTTCCTCCTACTTTACCGTCAGTTTGTGTTGAGGTTGTGCCGGTAAATTCTGTGGGTGAGCCTCCTGTGGTTTTACCTAAACCTTTGCCTCCAGCTCATAATGCGAGCTCTACGATTTCAAATAATTACATCGAAGTTCCTGTTAATTTAGTTGATACGCGATTTGCGGGCAATTCATTAGGTGACAGCTCTGGACTGGATATTAGGAATCATTTGAACTGGTTGGAGTCTGCGGGTGAATCTGACTCCGATTTTTCTGATGCTGCTGGTCTGGCGTCGCCGGATTTTTGTGGTGGTTCTGACCCGGGTGGTGATTTCACTGTTGCTAATGTTAGACCCTCCTCTTTTGGGTCTCGGGGTGGATCTCGTGGCAGAGGCAGGGGTCGCCAGAGGCGTTAGTTTCTTCTGTGGAGTGTTTTTCTCTTTTTGTGGTTTGTCGTTTTATCGTTGAATGGGCAATGATGGGCTTGGGGCTCGCATCATTATACCTCGCTTGTGGCAACCATTGTTGTGGTTTTTTCGGGTTGGTTCGGGTCGGCTATTTTCTCCACCTTTTGGACGGTCCTGGTGGGTTTTGGTGGTGCTGGGAGCCTCATCCACTAACTGAGCCCGCTTTTGGTTTGGTTTTTTCTTTTCTTTTGTTCTTTTTCTTTTCGTAATATTGTAGTTTGTAATCGTTTCATTATCTTTAATATAAGTGTTTGGTTTAAAAAAAAAATAAAAAAAAAATGTATGACATCCGGCCAAAGTGGAGATAAATGACTTTGTGAGTTACTTTCTTGTCATCCAATTAGGTTTCATTATATTTTTCAAAATATCAACGATCACTTTCAACGACTTGCATTAATTACTTGAATCATATCATGGGATGTATGGATCACATAGGTCAAACATTAGATAAGTCTTTGTCATTACATTGTTCATTTTTGCTTATAATTACTATGTTCTAGCAACCACTGAGAAATTCCAACATTCCATAGAAATAATTAGTAGATGTTTTTATGTTGGATTTGAAGTATTAGCTCGCCTTTTAGTGGACATTACTTTAGTAGAAGATAAGGAATTTCAAAATATTCATGTATATATTCGTAAGGATATGAGGTATATGCATATTTCAAAGATTATATCAGAACAATTGATGGAACTCACATTGATGCATATATCCTTATCAAAGATCAAATTGAGGTTCATATGATGACATCATAAACCAGCTCAAAATGTAATGAGTGTTTGTGATTTCGATATGTGATTCATGTTTGTCACAGTATAATGGGAAGGTTCAGCTCAAGATACTCGTATTTTCAAACATGTGACATATCCTAGATATCAGATAAGTTATATATTATATATATATATATATATTTGTCTTATGCGATGGAAATAGTAAATTTATTAATATGAAAATATTACATAGTTAATGCAGCTTACCCTCTTCAAAGATGGTATATGAAGCCTCACTCATATACAGTAGTATATCATTTACCATATTTTGTACAGTTAATCTGTAAGGGATATCATGAAGGGTTCAATAAGAGACATTCATCATTGAGTGTGCATTTAGTGTTTGAAGAAAAATGAAAAATAATATATCAAATTACATGTTTAAGAAACATCTTATATTAGGGTCGAAACCAGACTTAGTTCTTAGAGGGCAAAACTTATAAAAAAATATAAATAAAATAAAATTCAAAACAAATTTTATATTGCATTATAATTATTAAATAAAAAAATTACAAATTTTGTATTCTATTTTGCCCCATTATATTCTTGGCCACGTATCATATATATTAACATGATAGAAAATAATCATTATAAGAGCAACCAAGGGCGGACCGACGCTTTGCCCAGGGTGGGTAATTGCCCACCCTCAAAAAACTTAAATTCTCTTTGTAATGAGGATAATTTAGTAATTTGTCCCTCTACACCTCATATTTTGCCCTTTTGTCCTAGCTAACCCTGTTCATGTTTAGATGCTAGCTCTATGTGCATTATGCAGTATTCTTCGCATGTTTATATTAATGGTTAAATGTGTAATTTGACAATTTTCTAAATCCATTACTAGTCCTATTTAATTTGGTGGTTAAATAAATTAGAGTAATAAATTGAAAATATCATTAGCAATACATTTTCATTGATACATTTTGATCATTTATAAATCCAATACTACTCATGTTTAATTTGACGACACTTAAAATTAATTTGTATTGTTATATATATTTATGCTTACATATGAAGCAACATCCATTATCATTATATTTATTGTTGTTATCTCTTTTTGCAAAAAAAGTCTAGGTTAAAAAATAGTAGAAATAAAACTTTAGGTGCAAGTGACGAGTTTACATCTTTTACATTGGCTTTACCAGTAGCTATTGCTATAGTGGAGAAATCATTTTTTACAATGAAGATTATTAAGAATCGGTTGTATCGTAAAATGGGTGATGACTAGCTCAAAGATTATCTATTATGAAGTTTATTTCTTTAATGTTTGGTATTTAATTTGCGTATAATGTAATACAAGACTTTGCTTATAATTTTAGCATATATATATTTCTTTAATGTTTGATATTTAATTTTTTATATAATGAGTTTACCGACCCTCAAAAATAAGACTGAATCCGTCCCTGAGAGTAACAACTTTTTAATTTTTCTTAACAATAGTAATCAGAAGAAATAGAACCATTGGAACTAGTATTAAAAATAATTTGTACAAGTGCATGAAGAGCTATGTTCTACACCCATCGACAGCAAGCAGGTAAAGATCATTCCAAAGTCCAACATTATGAAACATAGTCTGAGTAGGTATATAAACGAACCAAGAAATTGGGCCTTAAATAGACACCATTGTCAGAAATTGGGAAAACATGAAAGGTGAATTGAAGTTAGACGAAAACCTTGTTTATAATAAAGCTTTTTTCCTTGAAGAGCAAAGCCTTACATGGGGTCTTGGTTGGGTACCCATGCTTTACTCGGATGGGCTTCGTCCACCCACGCCCACCCATGATGACTTCTGATATTTCGTACCCACCTATACCCACCCATTTTTCATGCTTTTTGAACGCAGTTTACCACGGACTGATGTCCTTGAGGCTTGTTGTTTTTTGCTGTATTTGCAAACTTTCAAGTCGCATATTAGAATTTACCGTAGTAGTAGCGTGGTTAAGTGTTGCATACTACATAGTGAGGATTGCAGTAATATAAGAAATATGGGGATTAACAATGTAAATCAATTTATCCCCTGATGTTGAATACCCACACATACCCACCCACAAGATCATGGGTGTACCCATACCCACCCATATCCATTGGGTATGGGTGGGTATGGATATGGGTACTCAATACAAGGCTCTGTTGAAGAGCTCGCCCGCAGATGGACACAACATCTACAAAGCCTTTTATGAGTTGAAGGGCAGCGATGGCCTCAAGGTCCATCATGAACTTGCCCTTTTCGTCACAGTAGACAAGCTGGAGGGGCCTAGCTGGTCCATGGGTGGCCGAGCTAGGGTTAGCACTTCTATTAGCTAATCTTAGTGAAGTCTCCGAGCCATTGGTTTCCGAAGCCCCGCGTAATCCCATCATTTGCATCATCTTCCTTCCCTAACAACTATATCCTTTTCTACAGCCACTGCAGAGTCCATTTTGCTTCCCTCTAGCTTTGTTCTTCGATTCTTTATGTGTATATATGTTAAATGTTTGATCTCTCTTTGAAAATGAAGAAATTTGAAGCTAGATGTGCCTGAAGATAAATGCTTTGGAGATGGCATTACAAAATGGAAAAGACATCATAGATTTAGCGAAATTTTCAAAATGTTGGCTTAGATTTTTTGAAATATCTCAGAAAGGTTGCATGGATAATAATGTGTATTTAGTTGATGGTGAATGTACAAATGAAATGTCAGAACTTTGAGATAATATTGCAATATAATTAAATAAATTGTGTTTATTTTTTAAACTTATTGTTGTCGATAAAAGATGTCCTGACTCTTATATTTTTCTTAACATGTAAGGCTTCACTAAAAATTTCTTTATTTCGACAAAGAAAGTCGAAAGATAAGATTTTTTTGTTTGGAATTGCTAAAAAAAAAAAAAGCCCAAGAGCCTTTAAAAGGCACGGTCCAGGCTCCTCGAGCGGGATCGGAATTGAGCAATGGACTGAGACATACCGCGCTCCTTCCACTCGATCGCAGAAACCGCGAAGTCGATTCGGGCTTCCGATCGGGACCGTTCCCTTGAACGTACTGCTTCGTTGCTGATCTTGCCCGAGTCGCTTCTTTGGCTCCTTCGTTGATGCGCGACTATCCTCCACAGACGACGTCTTCCTTGTCCGGATCGGAAGTTTGGAACGCACGTCTCACTTCCCGATACTAGCGATTTCGGATCGGAAGTTTTGGAATCGTCCTCCCAATCGGAAGACTTGCTGCTCGACCTATCTCCGAACGACAGTCTTCCCTGACGGATCGGAAGTGGCACGTCTCAACTTCCGATACTTCCGATTTCGATCGTTCCTGCTTTCTCAACTTTGACCTTCCTCCGGATCGTAAGTGAAGTTCCGATCGCTCAGTCTGTTCGTCGGCGTCGTAACACGGTCGCAACACCAGCCCGGAGCTTCTCTCCTTTTCTTCCTCCTCCGACGATCTAGGGATCGTTCTTTGTCGCAATTAAGGCTGTTGGCTCTGATACCATGTTAAAACTAGAAAATTTGAGGAAGAGGGAAAAGCCTTGTTCATTATTCATCACATTTTCCCTATTTATAGATCATACAAGAGTCCAAATGCGAAAATAATAAATTGCGCAGATTTAAATACACAAATAGAATTAAAATATTTCCTAAATTCGTTTCCCTCATTATGGAGTGATCCATAAGAGTATCCCACATTGTCTTTTTCCCGTCGGATTCTTTGTACAAGGAACGCCTGATTTCACAATTTTCAACAAATCCAAAACAGTACACATCCCTAATTCCCTCATGCAGCTTTAATATCCAAACCTTCCTGAATACATTTTCCCTTCTAAACCCAACCCCCTCCCCCTCTATTCAATTTTTCAAAATCATTAGATGGGGCGGCCCTATCAGCATTGGTGAACAGCCAAGGAAGGGCGGCTTGTTCCATCCTCCTATATGGAGAACCGCTGTGGCAGCCGGCGTAACAGTGTTCACCATATATTTTTTTTGTATCTAGATGACAAGTGGAAGAATCTAGAAGAAAATACTGATATCATAGAGTGGCAAAAGATAAATGAAGCCCTCTTGTTCTCACCCCATTCTCCAATCCTACTAATATTAAGCGGATTTCTTAATTCTCTTCTATCTCAAGGCCAACACACGCAAAAAATTTGTTTTCATTATATCATTCCTCCAATATATTTCTTTGAAGGAGGCAAGAAAGTGTCGGGTTGTTCTAACAGTGTTAAGAAGAGAATCATTGACTTCTAACTGGGGGATGGCAGTAAATCTTGGGTTGTACATTGTGTAATCTTGATATCCATTCATTTGGTAAAGTACTTCTATAAAGAAACTCCCTTTTCCTTAACCTCCAAAGGTCCCAAGTGCCGTCTCATCTTCAGGTGTACCCTGGTCATTTTAACAACATTAGAAAACCGGTAGAAGCGAAGCAAAACAAGGAAAATGAAAAAAGAAGATTAAAACATGTAGAGCCGCTACAGAACCTAGTTGATGAGAAAGTTACTAACCTTTATAACAGATTGGAAGGGACATTCCGGTGGAATCCAACCTCTAAAGCTTGTTGCAAAAAGCTTTTTGGACGAGTACTGGACTGAACTTATGATATCTTCCCTTTAGATATACAAACATAGCACAGAACAAAATTCTGGAGCAGCTTTGAAACAGCTGTTGGGACATCCAGATTACTGAAAGTCCGTAAAGATTAGATGAGGAAAAGGAAAAGGAAAGTAGCACTTAAAATTAATTCAATAACGTAGAATGAGAAGAACTTCAACAAAGCTCTTAAACAATCCCGGTCAATAATGAAGTGGCTTATAGGATAGATATTTACTCTTGACAAAGTTTTTACCTCGTATAATGCATTTCTATTTGATGATCCCACAACACTTGTTCAACAGCCAGGTAATATGAACAAAATCTACAATTGCCTTGGCAATATCAGACTCATCAGAATCACATCCTTGCACTGCAGCTGCAATTTTTCAATAAATATATCAATATTCCATAAGGTACATGAAAGTGAAGAATAACAACCAAAACATATCATAAAAGAATACACCGGCTTGAAGTATTTGGTATCAACTACAAGCTAAAAAATATGAAAGTTAATGCTATCATAATAGAATAACAGAATGAACTTCATTGGAAAATGCATTGCCATATAATATATCCATGTACTCAAATAGGCTAACATGATAAATCATGTGAGGAGAATTGGGTTTACGATTAACCATCAGCAAGTATGAAAGATATTGTTGTATATATATATATATATATAAATATTATAATATAATCATGATAATTATATAATGCTAAAGTTTTTTCTTCAAGATAATTATGTTCAATTATCTCAACAATAATGGTAGTGTGAAAAGTCATACATAAAAATGAGATTGTAAATGCATGATCATTGATTTTATGATTTCCATATAGGATAGCATGAATAAAAGAGTTAAATTATGAATAATCAAGTATTTACCCTCAACCATTAGCTTAACAGTTGGTGAAAAAAAGAATTTGAATAACTAATTTATGAAATCCAAACTTTAATTCCCTTACGATTTCACACCCAATAACACGTACGATTCTATTCAAAAGGAGTTGAGGTAAAACATAAACAACTGTACCCCTCTTCTGCTGCAGAAAACATTGAAAAGGAAGAAGTATCTTTAGTTTGAAGGTCAATTGCTCGATATAAGCAGAGGAAACCATCATCATCCACATCAGTGATTGGAATCTGGAGTCCAGCGGCAAATTCAAAAATGAAAATTATATGCATCACGATGAGACAGATAGTAAACATACTTAAAGCTTCTAAAAAGAAATGGAGATCTATAAATATAGATAAATTCAAGCTCATATTTTATTGAATTACTGTTTATGCATACGAGAAATAGTACATATTGTATGCCCAAATGTTAAAACCTGTATATCCCGATTGAGAAATCCGAAATGTTTAATCTTGAAAACTTTTGGTATGTCAAATGTTAAAATCTGAAAACGTGTTTCGTAACATATTTCAATATATATAGCAGTTAGAGATTTAAATGTGAAGAAGATAATTATAACTTAAAAAATAAATTTATAATTAAAAATAACAAAATATATGCGTATAAACTCTATAATATGTGTTACGTACAAATTACTAATTAATTATAATTTAACACAATTAAGATATATAAATTTAATAATAAGATATATTAAGTTATATTAATGTATCTATTATATATAAATTTAATTACTAACAATACAACTAAGTTAAATTAGATAATTAATTTATGCACGAATTATACAATGAATTATTAATAATTTTACTTAATTAATTAATAATTAAATAATATTACTTAAGTTAATCAATAAAAATTAAGAGCGTCTCATGTTTGCCTTTCATCTTCTCTTTGGTACCGTCGATGCTCAGCAGTGTATTTAAAACTCTAGCATAATAATAAACACTGATTGTCATTAATTCCTAGTAACCGCTCAGGCAGTCCGAGCTCCTCCCTCAGCTCCCCTAATGTAATTCATCTTCGTCTTCTTAGAATCAGTAAGGCTAAGAATCCTCATGAAGCACCCCAACAGTACGCTTTTTTCCATCAACTCGCTCCTCTGGCCTCGGGTCGATCCCAGAACAGTCTTCGTAGGGGGAAAAATAGTGCACAGGTTGCCGATAAAATCCTCCATCCAGGCCGTGACTTCTTCTGCCAGCCGTAGCCACGCGGAAGCTCATGTAAAATCGTCAACCCGGATCGAAGTAACGAGATTTTTCAATCGAAGCATGGAACGGAGCCGCTGGCTGTGAAGGTAACTTTTTCTTTCTCTCCCTTTCGCGCGCTTCTTCCCATTAAATCCGGCTACCCCTCGGATTACAAATCCCGTATTTAAGCCATAATTCCGTAAATCCGGGATTAACCGAAATCCTGGGATTTAAACGCGCGCACAAAAACTGGGTTTGGGCTGGATTTAGCATAAATCCGACTTAAATCCCGCTGTAAATCCGATACCAAACAGCCCCTCAGAATTTAGTAAATCTGGGATTTACGTGAAAAAGAGGGAAACGAATATATTATTTCTCAAACCCCTTGACAGTTTAGCATAATTCCATGCTCAAAATTCAGCCATAAATCCTGTATCCAAAACAGCCCCTAAAATTTTGTATTTTATAAAAAGATATGCCAAAAGTAAACTCCAAAAAAACACTCAATTTAAATGTTAATGATAGGCAAAATCCCCCAATTTTTAAACCTGATTTAAATCGGAATTAGGCTATTTAAAATCTGGCTATCCTTTGAATTAACTAACTCATAATGAGCTTAACTACTAGAAATTAGGAAATTGATAGACTAACTTCTGGGTGACCTTACAGGCTCTTGTCGCTGTCATTTCCCGCAAGCAATAAAACCACATGCACAAATCTATGTGCGAACCCCAAAAGAGAAGTAATGAATTAAACGCGAGACGGTGAAAAATAATATGAATTCAGCTTACATGGCGTCGGAATATTGTGATCTTTCGGCGGACATGCAGAAGGATGAATATCTCGTTCTTAGACAATATATGATCGGCCGCCGCCCACTTGAGAGCGTGCTGGCTGCTCTTTGTCGCTGTCGATCGCCACCACCACCAGCTGAGATGCAGCGGTGCCTTCATCCTTGCCGCCTACTTGACGGAGCTGCGACCCTTTTCCTCTGCATATTTAACAACGAGAAAATCGAAACCCGATTGCAGACTCAGAAACGAAAACCTCTGTTGTTTGATCCCACTCCCTTTTCAATCTCGAATGCCGCCGTTGAGGTAGCGTTTTCCGCCATAATCCAGTCTCCATCCCGAAATTAGGGTTTTTTGGTTTTCTTTCATCAACCGCTAATCTGCTCCGGTCATCTCGTATCGAAGACCAACGAGCGGACCGTACCGACGAGAGGAAAATTCGTTTGGATAAATTTTTAAAATAATTATCGTTAATAATTAATTATCTATTAAATCATAAAATAATATAAATTTAGAACTTCGCTCATGGGCGACTTGGTTAAGAGAGAGAAATAAATTAAAGAAGCAGATAATAGAAAATTAATAAGAGAGAGAAATACCAAAATCTAAATTTTTTTTTTTCATATACGTTAGGAGGTACATCAGAATATTTTTTATTTTTTTATTAAAATATTAAATGCAATTTTTTTCTTATTTTTTATAAATAAAATTTAGAATGAAATTTTTTAATGATTCATCATGTGTTAAAAAATTTCACAATTTAATTTATCATAATCAATATAAAAATACATATTAGTTATGTGTTTTTTATTTATAATATAATTATTATTATTTTAAAATTTATCTTATTTTAAGGAAAGTAATTATTTTATAAAATATTATCATTTTTTTCATTAATAAATTAAAATGAATACATAATTAAACTAATAAATACTAAGTGTAAGTTAATATAAATAAAACATAATTTTTTAGTAGATAAATATTAATTTTAACAATACTATTTTCCTTTAAAACAAGATAAATTTAAAAATAATAATAATACAATTTTGAATAAAAACACAAAATAATTTTTATTTTAAATTATTTATTAAAAATAAAAAAAAATTTTATTTTCATTTAAAAATTTTCATTAAGAGCTCCTAAAGGGATCCTACTAATTCAATTATTAAAAGTTTGAATTACTAACCAATTAGGTAAGGCATGGTAATGAATTTTTCTAAGCATTTCATTAATCTCTCCCCCCAGCTCTCATAAGTGGATTTCACCTTTTAATTGAGTAAAAGAAGTATTATCTTTTTTAAGTTTGACTGTCTTAAAACGTGGAAAGTACTTCCTAAATAATTATGGGCTCAACTTCATTTTATGTGGTAATAGAGCATGGGGTAAAGAGTATAAACAATATTTTTGTCTTACCTTTAAGAGAAAATAAGAACAATCTAAGTCTAATGCCGTCATTACCTATAACTAACCATTTCTTATACTTAAATGTTGCATAAGATTTCTAAGAAACATTAAAATGTAGGTTAGGAATCTCTTCGATGGGAGTTCTTCCTCCATACTGAGAAGTATTATATCATTAATCATACAATGATGATTACAAGTATTAATTTAAAGTTAATAGGTTGCATAGCATGTCTATTTATGCTTTGGTGAAATTTTTGTCTACCCATAAGTTTACAGAATTCTTAAAGAGGATTAGAATTATCTAAGTCTTGACAAACAGGGTCAGTTATTATTTTCAAAAATCTTTTTTATTAGTCATTCTAATTTAAAAAGGATTCTCTTAGTTTCAAATCAAAATCTTAAATTGACTTCACTTCTTTTTACTGACTATTTTCGTTGTTTGTGACCACTCCTACTTCCTTGTACTGTAAACTTGCAAACTTACTCTTAGTGACACGATGTACAATCAAAACACCAGGAGGATAAGAATTAAGAAATGCTTTTGGTACTCCCTTAAATGTTGAATTTTTTTATTAAACATTGAATTTTTCCCTTACAGTACATCAACGAAAATAATCAGTATAAAATAATAATAGTAGACTAAGAAATTAATGATCCCGTAAGTAATATTACTTAAACTATCTTTCTCCCGTGCAACAGCAACCAAAAACACTTGACCATGCGTGGAGTAAACAGAATTGTGACATATGATTTAGGGCTCTATCAATCCTTAAATAAGTTTTGTTTTTTTGAATATAAATTATAAAATTCACTTAGGATAAATACAAATATAAGTTGAATAAAGTAATATAGTGATAGAGTAGATTATTGATCCTCCGATGAAGAATGTTACTTGTAAACACATTTACTTTTACCACAATTACAACAATGCATCCAAACTCATAAAAATAAGTGTTGGGGAGATTCAATCATTTTTTGTAAAACATCAATATCAAAATAATGATAACACTTATTTGAATATAATGTTTTAGATGATGAAATGTAAATTAATATGTTTTTAATGATTCTCTTTTAATGTGATGTTATTAGAAGCATAGTGCATCATCGACCACAAAGTCAAGTGTGAAGAGACAAAGGAAGTGAAGGGCCTTAACTCTTTCATTCTCAATACCATTCTAAATTCTCATAATCTGTCACCTTAATCTTAGAAGAGTAAGTAAAACATGTATGTTAATATCCCCTCATGATAATTAATTCATCTACAAATTTGAAGATTAACAAGCATTATGAATATGTGCTTGCAATCATAACTAACAACCCAGTTGTGTTGTTTTTCTAGCAATAAGTGCTCACATATACTTACTTGATATTAACTCAATGTATGATCACTATTGAATTAAAATATCTGATCATTATAAATATCATATCATCATTTTAAATATTAATAAAAATAATTAGTACTTCATATTTAATATATACATTCAACGATCCAAAACTAGATAATTAGACATGAGAATAAATTGAAGCAAACTCATATCCATTAATTACATAAAAGAAAGGAAGTACATAAAAAAAGATATCACCATATAGTTTCAACAATCACCATCTACACAGCTCCTCCCTCTGAACTTACAAAGAATATCAACCACAAGCACTGATCAAACACTATAATTGAAGGGATCTAGTATTCCTTAATTATCACTCGCCTAAGGAAATTTCGAAAACTCTGAATTTTGAATTTTACTAAATGAATGAACGCTCTCTCACAAAATATTACAAACATGTTATTTATAAAAAAACATTGAAAAATAGATTATGGCGCTGGCTGTACGTGTGTCACTCGAGACACTTACGTCGGGACCCTTATAAAATGAACTAACGTTGTAAGCGCTAAAAGATTTCTTCGCTGCGATGCTTGCTGACATGGATTTGTTGTTTAATGAATTGATGCACATCGTTTCGTTAGCAGAACTGTCCTAAGAAAATGTTTCAACTGTAGCGTTGCGGCGCGGCTGACGATTGAGAGTTGGTTACGGCGTCCACATGGCACACCTCCTGTCTGGCGGCGTGCAAACTTTTGGTGTTGCGGCTGTGCGTTGGCTTAAGGGAGACTGGGCTCTAACGACGTTAACTCCTTTCGGATCTCCGATGTTGCCCAGACATAGTGTGAACGCCCCAAGATATATCCGTGTAGCGAAAGATTCGTCTGACATTCTGATCGAACTCCATTCCTTAGGCCTTGCTCTCGGAGACCTGAAATTTTTTAAACCACAATAATGAGCTACAATAGCCCAGCAGGTCACCAAAAGCCTACAACTGAAATCAACAAGGCGATGCTATCAATATGCATGTCAATCTAGTCAATCTGAATCAGTCAAGTGGTCAATGAGTCTATGCAGCGGAAATCAATAGTCAATGATCATCAATTCTATGCAGTGGAAATCCATAGTCAATAAAACCAGTCAATGCAGCGGCAAGCAATTCGATAAATCAACGCAATCAATCAATACTCCATCGTCAATCAAATCAATACGGTCAAATCAGTACGATCTAATCAATGAAGTCAAATGAGAAAAGCGATACGAGACAAGGAACCTATAAAACAGTCAATACGGTATAGAACAATAGCAACAGTGAATCTAAAAAATCTAGGCAGCAATACAATGAATCTATACGATGTCCATGTCCATTTGCTATCAATGCAGTATCATATCAATGTCAATAATCAATAATCAATATAGTACAATGCTCACTGATCAATCAATGAAATCAATGAATCCGACGACTAAGAAATCAATTCGATAAATCCATCAAATCAATTCATCAATCGAAATAATAAATCAATGCATATCAGGAAAATCCATACATCATGCAAATCATACAATTCCATACAATGGTCGTTACTCAAACGAACACAAACACTAGTCATGATCAACCAGGTTAACTGGCTATTATCGATAGTGCTGTTGTAGAAATCCTTGCTGTTGTATCCGTTCCAATACACGTTGGTTTTTCTATAACCAACGTTTCAACTAGGTTCTTCCATCCTTGTCTTTCAGGATCACACAATCAATCCAATCAATAGTCAATGCAATAATCGATGCAATAAGCAATATTTAAAGAAAATCATAGACAATCATATCAATAGTCATACACATATCAATTCAAATCTATCAATTTCAGACAAATCAGAAATCATACGAAAATCGGGCAAGCGTAACGCAGCAGTGGCGGGTCAAATTTACCACAAACAAAAATCATCTCGCAAAAGACACGATTTCCAAATTCTACAAACAAATTACAAAAGAATATCAATAATCATCAATGCAGAAGACTTTTATTCTACAGAAACCAAGTCAGAAAACATCCTGATAATTTTCTATTCAATTAAAAGCGCGTTAAACCCAATTCCGACGAACTCGACGATCGAAAATTCGTAGAATACAGTCAAATCGTGTAGAATAAATCATATCTATAACAACCTAAAAGTTGTGCGGTGAAAGTTGTCAAATAATCAAAATCATGAGTCGAAAAGTCGACTACGAAAACACAAAACAGATCTCAACTCTATACAGTCAAAACCAACAAAAAATTTAAAAGAAATAGGATTCGGGAGTCCTTACCACGAGATCTTCACTTTTCCTCCAACACACGTCGGACGAAAATAGCGCTCCGCGGTCTCCGAAAACCAGCTTTTCTTTCTTTCTCTTTTCCTTTTCTCTTCTCTGCTCTCTTCTTTATTTCTTCTCTTCTCTTCCCTTTTTCTTTTCCCTCCGTCTTTTCTCCACTCCTCCTCCAGCTTGTCCCCTTTCTCTTTCATCCTTCTTCTCCTCCTCAAATTTTCGTTTTATAAAATGATTTTCTCTCTCCTACAAAACTCAAACGAGCTGATTTTCTTATATCTGTACACTGTACGTGATCCGGCCAGGCCTATTCACACTCTCCGACGCCGGGACGATCAGACCAATATCCTGATCGTCCTGGACCTCACCCAGGGCTATTGTCGGCCGATATTTCTACAGTACAGACGGCCTGGAACGATCCGATCGGCGGACGATCCTGTCCAGAAATCATCCAGAACATACACAGAACAGCTGTTTCCATGCATACATTGATCGGCCTGGACGATCTCAACTTCGTCTGCGATTTGGGAGGGAATCCAATTCAGAGAGGAACAGTAAGGAACGAGATAACACAGAGACTTGCGCACCATGTCCACATTTGTGCTTTGCGGCTTTGTCAATGATGGCGTCGAGAGATTTCAGACTAGTGTCATGCGACATGTACTAGTACCTAAAATTTCTATTCTTTAAATTTTTCTGCACAAACAATTAAAACAATTCATCTAACTGAAAAAATTAACACATAAATATAATATTATTTACACTTATCATAGCTATTGGGGGAAGACGCCATATTGAGAACTGCTTTTCAAATATCTCAAATTATAGCTCCCATTCATAAATAAAAGAAAGAGTGAAATAAGTTGGATTAAGGGGAGGCTATTTTTTGTAAATTATAAGAAGATTTAGTTAATGTTGTGTGATTTGTATGTTTTGTCATAGCATCCTCAACTACTCCTACGTAGAACAGTTACAATACTTGATACGTTGGATGAGATGTCTACCATACAGAGATATATGATGATGTGGAGTTCTACAATTTTGCAACTGACTTTTTGTAATAGAAAAGCAATAAAAAGACTTTTATGGGAGTTCCAACTGAGCGAAAAGTTTGGGTGGCTTAGACGGCGATTCAACAAAAGTTTTAATTAGTTTTGTCTTAGAAAACATTTATTTGTTAATGTGTTTATTGTCTCAGTGTGTAAAAAAAATTAAGTTGTAATGTGATATAATTATCTAGTGTTACTTTTCTACTTTATACATCTTTCTATTTTTTTAAGGTAATTTTTTGTTTCTATTGACTATACATGTTTCGATAAATACAATTGTGATTTTAAGTGACTGGATTAATTCTCTCTACTAGTGGATTATTTAAGCTTAATATCTGTTTAATTTGAAGCTTAATATATGAATTAAACTTATATAATGCTTTGCCCAATGCTTGACTATAGATGTTGCCTTTCCTACTTTAGTTGGTCTTAGAATTTTATACTATATTTTGTTACGTTGTTTCTTTCCTTTTCTATGGAATCGAATGGTTCTTGTACTTGCAGGATTTGTAGACAAGTAATTTGGTTACTTATATTCTGGTCATCTGAATTAAACTGTTTTTTATTGGTTTATATGTGAATGAGAGTTGCATATTTGTTACAACACAGAGTTTCGAATTAGTTGTTATTTTAGATTTATTTCTCTTTAGTTAGGATTAGCATATGTTTAATTCTAAGCTGATATAATATATATAATGTGAACTATTTCTGTGATGAATGTGATGACGAAATGTGGTCAACTAACTCAAATAAGGCAATTATTCAATTAATCATGTTTGATGAGCTTCAACTTTTTAATTTATGATTACTACTCAATGTATCTAACAAGAGATCATGTATGACATCCGGCCAAATGTTATGCCTCTCGACGCCCCGCTCTCTCTCTCGTCTGACTGAGGGTTTCGCCTTTTTAGGGCTTTTGCCCTAGCGCCGCCTCTTCCTTGCGCGCCGGTACGCTTCTTGATGGCTAAAAAGTTGCTTGATCATGGATTCCTTTCGGGTAAGCATCCTAAATCATTTAAGGATGCTCTATCTGGCTCAGTGATTCGAGTGTTTTTCCGGAATTTCGTATTTCTTCGAATCGGGGAATGCCTTCTCTGTGGTTTTCGGAGGAAGAATTTTTGCATCTAGCTAAGCCTTTTGAGTTTGCGTTGGTGGGGAGATTTCCCCTTAAGCGTCCTTCTTTAGATTCCTTTCGAGATTTTTTGTTATCTTAAAACTTTTTGGGGAGTTTCAGTGACTTTGTTGGATCAACGAATGTTTAATTAATAAGCTTGCCAATGATATGGATTATGCTAGGTTTTGCTCACAGATCTTACCTAGTTTATGGCTGTTTTATGAAGTTATTAAGTGGTCTCCAGTTATTGATTTGTCGGAATGAATCTCCGATCGTCCCTGTTTGGTTGTCTTTTCCTGGTTTACGACCCCATCTTTTCTCTTCCCGTATACTTTTGGTTTGGGATCAGTTTTTGGCAGGCCGATTCATACTGATCAGGCTACGGCTGCTGGATCCCTCCATCGTTTCGCGTGTTCTTGTTGAACTTGATGTCACCAAATCCTTTTCTGATACTGTTTGTTTGGGTCCGGAGAAATTTGGGTATGTCCAAAAGTCGTTTTTGAGGGCATGCCAATTTTTTGCTCTTATTGCAAGACTATGTCATAAAAAATCGGATTGTCCTAAATTTTCATCCAAACCAGCCCCGGGTGCCTCCTCTGCTCCTCTGGAAACTCCTCTCCCTAATTCTATTGAAAATCCTATTATTGCTCCTGGTGGGTAATTCTGCTAATTTCTGTAATGTTGTCTTTAGAGCCTGCAGTTTTGGATGGTGAAAATCTTATTTTTAATCAATCTGCTGTTGTGGAGGGTTTGATTGGGCCTGATGTTAATTGGTCGGGTTGGTTCTCCTCCTGCGGTGTGCTAAATGATTTGGCTCAGGGTGTGCTTCCCTATTGATGTGGTTACTGATGTTTCTAATGGTGTTGGTTTGGAGCAAAATAATTCTAATGCTTCTATACCGCTTCTGTCGGGTCGGTGCTAGACTGGAGGAGGATTTGGATATAATTTGTCTTATCTCCTAATGCTGTGCGTTTTTTCCTCCTACTTTACCGTCAGTTTGTGTTGAGGTTGTGCCGTAAATTCTGTGGGTGAGCCTCCTGTGGTTTTACCTAAACCTTTGCCTCCAGCTCATAATGCGAGCTCTACGATTCAAATAATTACATCGATTCCTGTTAATTTAGTTGATACGCGATTTCGGGCAATTCATTAGGTGACAGCTCTGGACTGGATATTAGGAATCATTGAACTGGTTGGAGTCGTCTGGGTGAATCTGACTCCGATTTTTCTGATGCTGCTGGTCTGGCGTCGCCGGATTTTTGTGGTGGTTCTGACCCGGGTGGTGATTTCACTGTTGCTAATGTTAGACCCTCCTCTTTTGGGTCTCGGTGGGATCTCGTGGCAGAGGCAGGGGTCGCCAGAGGCGTTAGTTTCTTCTGTGGAGTGTTTTTCTCTTTTTGTGGTTTGTCGTTTTATCGTTGAAGGCAATGATGGGCTTGGGGCTCGCATCATTACCTCGCTTGTGGCAACCATTGTTGTGGTTTTTTCGGGTTGGTTCGGGTCGGCTATTTTCTCCACCTTTTGGACGGTCCTGGTGGGTTTGGTGGTGCTGGGAGCCTCATCCACAACTGAGCCCGCTTTTGGTTTGGTTTTTTCTTTTCTTTTGTTCTTTTTTTTCTTTCGTAATATTGTAGTTTGTAATCGTTTCATTATTTTAATATAAGTGTTTGGTTTAAAAAAAAAATAAAAAAAAAATGTATGACATCCGCCAAAGGGGAGATAAATGACTTTGTGAGTTACTTTCTTGTCATCCAATTAGGTTTCATTATATTTTCAAAATATCAACGACCACTTTCAACGACTTGCTTAATTACTTGAATCATATCATGGGATGTATGGATCACATAGGTCAAACATTAATAAGTCTTGGTCATTACATTTGTTCATTTTTGCTTATAATTACTATGTTCTAGCAACCACTGAGAAATTCCAACATTCCATAGAAATAATTAGTAGATGTTTTTATGTTGGATTTGAAGTAATTAGCTCCGCCTTTTAGTGGACATTACTTTAGTAGAAGATAAGGATTTCAAAATATTCATGTAATATATCGTAAGGATATGAGGTATATGCATATTTTCAAAGATTATATCAGAACATTGATGGAACTCACATTGATGCATATATCCTTATCAAAGATCAAATTGAGGTTCTATGATGACATCATAAACCAGCTCAAAATGTAATGAGTGTTTGTGATTTCGATATGTGATTCATGTTTGTCACAGTATAATGGAAGGTTCAGCTCAAGATACTCGTTTTTCAACTGTGGACATAATCCAAGATATCAGATAAGTTATATATATATATATTATAAAATATATATTTGTCTTATGCGATGGAAATAGTAAATTTATTAATATGAAAATATTACATAGTTAAGCAGCTTACCCTCTTCAAAGATGGTATGAAGCCTCACTATATATACAGTAGTATAATCATTTACCATATTTTGTACAGTTAATCTGTAAGGGGATATCATGAAGGGTTCAATAAGAGACATTCATCATTGAGTGTGCATTTAGTGTTTGAAGAAAAATGAAAAATAATATATCAAATTACATGTTTAAGAAACTCTTATATTAGGGTCGAAACCAGACTTAGTTCTTAGAGGGCAAACTTATAAAAAAATATAAAAAATAAAATTCAAAACAAATTTTTATATTGCATTAATATTATTAAATAAAAAAATTACAAATTGTATCTATTTTGCCCCATTATATTCTTGGCCACGTATCATATATATTAACATGATAGAAAATAATCATTATAAGAGCAACCAAGGGCGGACCGACGCTTTGCCCAGGGTGGGTAATTGCCCACCCTCAAAAAACTAAATTCTCTTTGTAATGAGGATAATTTTAGTATTTGTCCTCTACAACCTCATATTTTGCCTTTGTCCAAGCTAACCCTGTTCATGTTAGATGCTAGCTCTATGTGCATATGCAGTATTCTTCGCATGTTTATATTTAATGTTAAATGTGTAATTTGACAATTTTCTAAATCCATTACTAGTCCTATTTAATTTGGTGGTTAAATAAATTAGAGTAATAAATTGAAAATATCATTAGCAATACATTTTCATTGATACATTTTGATCATTTATAAATCCAATACTACTCATGTTTAATTTGACGACACTTAAAATTAATTTTGTATGTTATATATATTTATGCTTACATATGAAGCAACATCCATTATCATTATATTTTTATTTGTTATCTCTTTTGCAAAAAAAGTCTAGGTTAAAAAAATAGTAGAAATAAAACTTTAGGTGCAAGTGACGAGTTTACATCTTTTACATTGGCTTTACACAGTAGCTATTGCTATAGTGGAGAAATCATTTTTTACAATGAAGATTATTAAGAATCGGTTGTATCGTAAAATGGGTGATGACTAGCTCAAAGATTATCTAATTATGAAGTTTATTTCTTTAATGTTTGGTATTTAATTTGCGTTAAATGTAATACAAGACTTTGCTATAATTTTAGCATATATATATTCTTTAATGTTTGAATTTAATTTTTTATATAATGAGTTTACCGACCCATCAAAATAAGACTGAATCCGTCCCTGAGTAACAACTTTTTAATTTTTCTTAACAATAGTAATCAGAGAAATAGAACCATTGGAACTAGTATTAAAAATAATTGTACAAGTGCATGAAGAGCTATTTCTACACCCATCGACAGCAAGCAGGTAAAGATCATTCCAAAGTCCAACATTATGAAACATAGTCTGAGTAGGTATATAAACGAACCAAGAAATTGGGCCTTAAATAGACACCATTGTCAGAAATTGGGAAAACATGAAAGGTGAATTGAAGTTAGACGAAAACCTTGTTTATAAATAAAGCTTTTTTCCTTGAAGAGCAAAGCCTTACATGGGGTCTTGGTTGGGTACCATGCTTTACTCGGATGGGCTTCGTCCACCCACGCCCACCCATGATGACTTCTGATATTTCGTACCCACCTACCCACCCATTTTTCATGCTTTTTGAACGCAGTTTTACCACGACTGATGTCCTTGAGGCTTGTTGTTTTTTGCTGTATTTGCAAACTTTCAGCGCTTATTAGAATTTACCGGTAGTAGCGTGGTTAAGTGTTGCATACTACATAGTGAGGATTGCAGTAATATAAGAAATATGGGGATTAACAATGTAAATCATTTATCCCCTGATGTTGAATACCCACACATACCCACCCACAAGATCATGGGTGTACCCATACCCACCCATATCCATTGGGTTAGGGGTGGGTATGGATATGGGTACTCAATACAAGGCTCTGTTGAAGAGCTCGCCCGCAGATGGACACAACATCTACAAAGCCTTTTAGAGTTGAAGGGCAGCGATGGCCTCAAGGTCCATCATGAACTTGCCCTTTTCGTCACGTAGACAAGCTGGAGGGGCCTAGCTGGTCCATGGGTGGCCGAGCTAGGGTTAGCACTTCTATTAGCTAATCTTAGTGAAGTTCCGAGCCATTGGTTTCCGAAGCCCGCGTAATCCCATCATTTGCATCATCTTCCTTCCCTAACACTATATCCTTTCTACAGCCACTGCAGAGTCCATTTTGCTTCCCTCACTTTGTTCTTCGATTCTTTATGTGTATATATGTTAAATGTTTGATCTCTCTTTGAAATGAAGAAATGAAGCTAGATGTGCCTGAAGATAAAGCTTTGGAGATGGCATTACAAAATGGAAAAGACATCATAGATTTAGCGAAATTTTCAAAATGTTGGCTTAGTTTTTTGAAATATCTCAGAAAGGTTGCATGGATAATAATGTGTATTTAGTTGATGGTGAATGTACAAATGAAATGTCAGAACTTTGAGATAATATTGCAATATAATTAAATAAATTGTGTTTATTTTTTAAACTTATTGTTGTCGATAAAAGATGTCCTGACTCTTATATTTTTCTTAAACATTACAGGTGTGCTGATGAGATATGATACTAAATATGTGCAAATTCATGTAGAGTACCAGTGAAATGAAATATGTTGATTTCAATTGTTTATTTTATTTGTTAGAGTTCATATTTGTGTAATTGAGATAACTTGAATTGAATGAAACAATGATGTTTGTTATATAAATTATTAGATGTTGTGTGGCAATATTATCAATACGATTGTAGTTTAATCTTTATATATATATATATATATGGTAATTTTATCTTCAGTTGAGACTAGTAATGATATAATATTATCTTCAACAAAGACTAATAAAAATATAATATTTTTTGTGCTTTTCATTCAATATACAAAATTACTAAAGCAAATGAAACATTTGATATATAGATTATTATTTTTTATTAATAATTTTCAAACTTCTTCCAACTAAGCATGGGCGGATCCATGCTTAGTTGAGGGTGGGCATTTGCCCACCCTAAAAAAAAATTTAGTTTAGAGGAGGGGCTGTTTGGAAATTTGCCCCCCCTCAAAAAAAAAATTTTATTTGCCTAAATCTCCATCGTTAGCCAGGTTGCCCCTCCAGTTCGCAGTTTTCTTTCACATTCCTGTTCGTGAAGAGGTCGTCGGACGGGCGGAGCCCTCTCGTTCACAGACCACAGTCGCAGCCGCCTTCGTGAAGAGGTCGCCGGACGGGCGGAGCCCTCTCGTTCACAGTCGCAGCCGCCTTCATCTTCGTGTCTAAGCTTCTTAGTGAAGAGGTCGCTGGCTCCCGCAGCCCTCTCTTCCCCATTTCGAATTTCGCAGCCGCCTTCATCGTTTTGAACTTAAGTTTTTTTTTTTTTTTTCGTTTGGCGACTACCTACTACTCCCACTTTGTTCTATTTCTTGCTTCCATTTTTCTTATCTGCATTTTGAAAAAGTCTAGTTTACAGACTTACATTTGTGGTTTCCAGTAGGTATTTGAAATTTTTTGATTTATGAATCTGATGGATTTTTTTTTATCAGAATATTGTATTTTGTTTTGCTTCTTTCATGATTATAATACACAATTTACAATCTTCCTCTCGGTTTCTCCATGAAAGGATAATGCTGGAGGTTTCGGTTACAGTTGAAAAACACTAAAACAGAGTATTTCAAGGAGGTTTCAGTTTCTTCTAATGTCAATGGTTTCTGCAATCCAACAATCATTATTTCCAGAACAGTTGTTGTAAATTTTAAAAAATAAACTTTAGGATAACATATTGATTTTATAAAATATTTTAATCATTTTTATGATAAGTGAAAAATTATAGGATGAAAATTTTTAGGTCAATAATTATCATTCTTTTTATAAACTTTAATATTAAATGTTAGCAATTTGTTAGTAAATTATTAATGATTTTTAAGTTTTTTTCTGTCCAATTTAGTAACTTTTTAGAAGGACCTAAATTTTTTATGCGTGTTCATTCTAGTTCCGAATTTTTTGAGGTACTTGATTAAATCTCTTAACTCATTAAAATTATACTTATTTTTGCTCCTACCGATTTGAGCGCATCTATATCTATATTTTTGTATTTATTTTTTATATATCGAATTTTGCCCACCCTAAAAAAAGGGCTGGATCCGCCACTGCAACTAAGTAAATAAAACTCTATATATAATATATATATATATAATATAATATATATATATATATAAATATATATATAAAATTATATATACACACTCTCTCTCTCTCTCTCTCAATTTTAATATAAGGAAAATTTAGTCTTTTATGATTACAATTCTAAAGCTCATAACACAACCAAAAAATTTAAATCTATTTTTATGTTTGTATAAGCATGCCGAAAAGAATCTAATCAAACAAACATCAATTTATTTTAACAAAAATAAAAACATCCTCGCAATGAATGCTAATGGGCCGGGCCGATCCATGATCCAGCTATGCCCATAGGCTTATAACCGGCGTAGTCTTGTTAGAGGCTCGCTAAGGCAACTTGACCCAATTTAAAAGCCTGCAACTTAACCAACATTTATTTATAAATAAAGTCATTAATTTATTTGAAAATTTGCTTCTCTAGAAGATAATTCAAACAAAGATTTTGTTTGGAATAACTTTCTTCTTGCTTTTTAAAATAGCTTTTTAGCATAAAAATTTATGGTTGAAAATTTTTTTATATTAAAAATTATTTTAGAAAACAGTAAGAATGCCTCAAACGAAGCCTAATTATAAGTTTAATGACAATTTTCGACCCATTAATTGAGATATTTATTATCTTTCAATATATATATAATTTATTTGTTAATAATATTTTTATGCTAATTCAACTAGACATAAGTGTTAGATGGATTGAATAAAGGTGCATTTAAAGCTTTTAATAAAGGTGCTTTTAAAGCTATAACGTGAAAACTAGCTTTTTAAAAAATTATTGTGAAAATAGTTTATTAGTATAATTTTTTTTTTAAATAGTGAGAAAAATAACAAAATAAAAATATAATTGCAGCCTAAAAAGCAAAACAGTAAAAATGTCTCCCTTTATAGCTCGCTTTTAACATTCAACTAAGATATATAATATATTTCATGAATTAAACACTTCCATCAAACTCTATTATTCTCTCTCTATGGCAGAGCACAAATTTGACACGTAGTGATTATATGGTTGGGCTTGGTCGGAGTTAGTTTTATATTTAGATTTAAATTTTTTTGGCAAATTATTTAAAGAGTATTTGATATTTTTATATTAAAAACTTTTTAATAACCAAAAAATTATGTTATTATAAAATAATTCGCATTTATCTTAAGAGAAAAAATGAAAAATAGACTTTTCTAGTTTTCTTAGGTTATTTATAGGGCTGCAAACGAACCAAACGTTCGATGAGCTACTCGTTGTTCGGTTCGATTAAAGCTCATTTGTGATCGTTTAATTAACTAAACAAACAACTTGAAATATTATTTAAATACTCGATTCTTAAATAAACAAACTTGATGAGCACCTAATGCGTTCGCTTCATTATGTTCGCGAACAACATCATTTGAAGTTCGTGAACAAGCTCGACATAAGCTCGATAAAAGCTCGATTCGTGTTCGATTTTAGTTTTTATTAAGAATCGAGTATTTACAATATTGTTCAAGTTTGTTTGTTTAGTTAATATACACACGATCACAAATGAGCTTTTAATCGAACCGACACCGAGTAGCTCATCGAACTTTGTTCGTTTGCAGCCCTAAAAATACCTAGAAAACTAGAATAGTTATTTTTCATCTTCTCTCTTAAGATAAATGCGGAAATTATTTTATAATAAACATAATTTTTTGGTTATTAAAAAGTTTTTAATATAAAAATATCTCAAAATACTCTGTAAATTTAGGGGTTGGGCCAAAAAAATTTAAATCTAAATAGTAAAATACATATACAGCCTCATCCCAAGCCCAACAATAATCGCCGAGCGATGTGCAAATTGTGCTCTGCCATAGTTAGAATATAGTGTTTGATGGAAGTGTTTTAGTCTGCGCGCGAGAGAGAGTCTATATCTTATTGAACTGTTAAAAGAGAGCTATAAAGGGAGACATTTTTACTGTTTTGCTTGTTAGGCTGCAATTATATTTTTATTTTGTTATTTTTCTCACTATTTGAATAATAAGGGGATTATACTAATTGTAGACTTTTTTCCACAATAATGTTGGTTTAAAAAAGGCTAGTTTTTCACGTTTTAGCTTTAAAGGGGGGGGGGGCACCGAGAGCGAGAGCGAAATGCTTTAATGCACATTATCAAGTCCACTACACTTATTTCTAGTTGATTTAAGCATAAAAATATTATTAACAAATAAATTATATATACACATGAAAGATAATTAATTCTCAATTATGGTCGAAAATTGTCATTAAACTTTTAATTAGGCTGTCGGTTTAGGCATTCTTACGTTTCTAAATAACTTTTTAATAGAAAAAAATCTTTCAACCATAAATTTTTATGGCTAAAAAGCTATTTTAAAACAGCAAGAAGAAATTATTTCCAAACAAAATCTTTGTTTGAATTATCTTCTAGAGAAGCAAATGTTTTTCAAATAAATTAATGACTTTATTTATAAATAAATGTTGGTTAAGTTGCAGGCTTTTAAAACACGGTCAAGTTGCCCCCCCTTAGCGAGCCGCTAACAAGACTACCGGTTAAAGCCTATGGGCATAGCTGGATCATGTGCGAGCGGCCCGGCCCATTAGCGCGTTCATTGCGAGGGATGGTTTTTGGGGGATTTTTGGAGAGAGCGCGAAGAAAATTGATGTTTTGTTTGATTAGATTCTTTTCGGCATGCCTAGGGGGGGGTGGGAGGCGAGAGACATAGGAAAGGAGTGCAGACATACATAAATTTTTTTGGTTGTGGTTATGAGCTTTAACTTGTAATCATAAAAGAACTAAATTTCCTTATATTAAAATGAGAGCGTGAGAGAGAGAGTGTGTATTATATATATACAATATATATATATAAAAATATTTTATATAATATATTATAATAAATATATAGATATAGAGTTTTATTACTTAGTTGCAGTGGGCCGATCCAGCCCTTTTTTTTATGGTGGGCAAATTCGATATATAAAAATAAATACAAAAAATATAGATATAGGATGCCTCAAATCGGTAGGAGCAACTAATTATAATTTTAATGAGTTAAGAGATTAAATCAAGTACCTCAAAAAATCGGACTAGAATGAACACGCAAAAAAATTTCGGGGTCCTACTAAAAAAGTTTACTAAATGAACAGAAATAAATACTTATAAATCATTAATAATTTACTAACAAATTGCTAACATTTAATATTAAAAGTTATAAAAGAATGATAATTATTGACCTAAAATTTTTCATCCATAAATTTTTCAACGTATCATAAAAATGATTAAAATATTTTATAAAAGTTCCAATATGTTATCCTAAAGATTATTTTTAAAAATGTTACTACAACTGTTCTGGAAATAAGATTGATGGATTAGCAGAAACCATGACATTAAAGAAAACTGAAACCTCCATTGAAAACTCTGTTTTAGTGTTTTCAACGTAAAAACAGAAAAACCTCCAGCATTATCTCTTCAGGGAGAAAACCGATGAGGTAGATGGTAAATTGTGATTATAATCATGAAAGAAGCAAAACAAAATACAAGATTCTGATAAAAAAAAAATCCCACAGATTCATAAATCAAAATTTTCAATCCTACTGTAAAACACCAAATGTAAGTCTGTAAACTAGACTTTTTCAAATGCAGCTAAGGAAAAATGAAAGGCAAGAAATAGATCAAGTGGAGTAGTAGGTAGTCGCCAAACGAAAAAAAAAAAAAAACTTAAGTTTCAAAACGATGAAGGCGGCTGCGAATTGCGAAAATGGGAAGAGAAGGGCTGGCAGGACCAGCGACCTCTTCCGACTAAGAAGCTATAGACACGAAATGAAGGCGCTGCGTACTGTGAACGAGGAGGCTCCGCCCGTCGGCGACCTTTCACGAAGGCTGCTGCGACTGTGGTCTTGAACGAGAGGGCTCCGCCCGTCCGACGACCTCATCACGAAACAGGAATTAGTGAAAAGAAAAGCTGCGAACTGAGGGGCAACTGGCATACGAAGGGAAGATTTAGGGCAAATAAATTTTTTTTGAGGGGGCAAATTTCCCAACACCCCTCCTTAAACTACATTTTTTTAGGGTGGGCAAATGCCCACCCTCAACTAAGCATGGATCCGCCCTGCTTAGTTTGGAAGAAGTTTGAAATTATTATAAAAATACTAAATCTATATATCAAATGGTTTCATTTGCTTTAGTAATTTTGTATATTGAATGAAAAGCACAAAAAATATTATATTTTTATTAGTCTTTGTTGAAGATAATATTATATCATTACTAGTCTCAACTGAAGATAAAATTACCATAAGATAATATATATAGTAAAGATTTAAACTTACAATCAGTAATTGATAATATTGCCAAACAACATCTAATAATTTATATAACAAACATCATTGTTTTTCATTCAAATCAAGTTATCTCAATTACACAAATATGAACTCAACAAATAAAATAAACAATGAAATCAACAGATTTCATTTCACTGGTACTCTACATAATTTGCACATATTTTAGTATCATATCTCATCACACACCTGTAATGT